>JAULBU010028031.1:0-38147 GCA_032358235.1 Odonthalia washingtoniensis
CACAATATGGTGAGCATAGACTGTACTTAAGGTGCAGACGGTCGCAATGGATGCAAAAAAATAAAAAGCCCGAATATGTTTAATTCGCTGAATCAAAAGTTCTGAACGAAGAGCCGCAATCATAAAGCCCGCATAATAACATCCTTGGATGGCTCCAATAGCTATGGGAGGATATTGATCTTGCTGCAAACGAGCGCTGACATAAGTAAGAAAAAAACCATTGGAAAGCATCAAAAGAGAGAGGGAGAAGAGTGGCGCAGAGATTTTTGTCAGAATCTTTTTCATGATTTTTTAACTTTTTTATATGGGTGGTAAATAGGTTCCCACATTTTTTGACGTACCATTTTTTTGATTTCTTCAGCGCTGACTCTATTGGCAACACCGCATCTGACAGCTTCTTTAGCCACTGCAACTGCAATATTATAGGCGATCTTTTTGCTATCACTTAAAGGGGGCAATAAATTTGCCTCTTTATCTTTTCTTGCAGGAGACATTGAAGCCAACGTCTCTGAATCTATCAAAAACATTGATTGTGTCACTTCTTTTGCTTTTACTGCAATAGTTCCCAGTCCAAGACCTGGAAATATATAAGAATTATTAGTTTGATCCACGCGGAACGATTTTCCATTCTTTTCTATGGGAGCAAAAGGACTGCCCGTTCCAATGAGGGCTTTTCCATTCGTCCACTTGCTAATATTGGCAGGAGTTGCTTCAGCACGGCTGTCAGGATTTGAAAGAGGAAAAATAATGGGCTTTTCCACAAGGCTTGCCATGGTTTGAACAATTTCTTGAGTAAAAAGACCTGGCTGAGCCGTTACCCCAATTAAAACAGTGGGTTTGGTATGCAAAACCATCTCTTTTAAATCATTGATTTCTTTATTCTTAAACTCTTTGGAATCCTTTCGAAATTTTTCTTGGAAAGGGAGAATGTTTTCTGTTTTTTCAGTCAGCAATCCTTTTTGATCGAATAAAAAGATATTTTCTAACGCTTTTTTTTCTGTCATTTTTCTTTTTTGCATAATCGCCACAATCAGATTAGCAATACCACAACCTGCAGAGCCAGCGCCCACAATCAAAATGCGATGACGGTTAAGAGGGGTATTAGAAGTTTCAACAGCAGCCAGTAAGGTAGCTAAAACAACGGCCGCAGTCCCCTGCACATCATCATTAAAGGTGCAAATTTTATTTTGATATTTATTTAAGATGGTGGTGGCATTATTTTTAGCAAAGTCTTCCCACTGCAATAAGATCTTAGGAAAACGCTTTTTCACAGCCCTAACAAATTGATCGATGAATTGATAGTATTTTTCTCCACGAATCCGCTCGTGGCGCCAGCCCACATAAAGCGGATCATTAATAAGAGTTGGATTATCTGTTCCAACATCTAGCAAAACAGGAAGAGAAGCTCTGGGGTGAATGCCCGCGCACGCTGTATAAAGAGCTAGCTTGCCAATAGGGATTCCCATCCCCCCTGCTCCTTGATCTCCCAGTCCTAAGATGCGCTCACCATCTGAAACAACCATAATTTCAACATGTTTAAAACGTGTATTTTTAAGCATGTTGTCCATTTGATCGCGCAAGGGGTAAGAGATAAAAAGTCCTCGAGGGCGACGATAAATGTGGCTAAATTCTTGACATCCCAGTCCCACAGTGGGGGTATAAATAACGGGCAATAACTCTTCAAGATGCTCATCTAAAACTGCAAAGTACAGCGTTTCATTCGAGTCTTGTAAATCTCGCAAATAAATATAACGCTCTAATGGAGAACTTTTACTGCAAAATGCTTCATAGGCCCGTTTTTTTTGTTGTTCTAAAGTTGCAATCGTAGGGGGAATTAAACCATGCAAGCCAAAATCATCTCGCTCCTTTTTGGTAAATCCCATTCCCTTGTTGAGCAGTGCCGATGATACGAGTTGATAATCCGTCATGGATACTTCAACATATTTTTTCTCTGTCATTGGGACCCCCTCGCTGTAAACATTTTTGCATAGCGAGTTTAGCTATTTTTGTCTATGGGGCGAGGTAAGCTTTACAAACTCAACTCTTCTTTCAGCTTTAAAACAGCTTCTTCTTTTGCTTTTGCTTCAATATCAATTGTTAAAGGGCCCACTTCTTTCCAAAAGAGGGGGAAGTCCTCTTTTTGAATAAAGTCATGATGACGAGAAGGTTTAGGACCACGCCATCCCTCTTTAGGGCTCGAAATATGGAAAAGCGGTTCTCGATCCCAGGTAGATAAGGCTTTTTGAGTTGCCTCCACTTCACCAAAAGGGTCTGGCAAACAGCGATGATGATGAACATCATAGACTAAAGGAATTTTAAGTTCTTTACAGAGTGGATATAAATCACTGGGTGTATAATTTTTATCGTCATTTTCTAAAGTTAACTTTGATCGAAGATCTTTTGAAAGCATTTTAATATAATGGCCAAGGCGTAAAAGAGCCGCTTGCTTATCGCCGTAAACTCCCCCCGCATGAATATTAATCACGTCAGCTCCTAGCCAGTTGGCCAGTTGATTGTGATATTCTAAATCTCTAATAGATGCTTTAACGACCTCTTCTCTAGGGGAGTTGAGTATCACAAATTGATCGGGGTGAAAAGAGAGTCGAATCTTTTTTTGCCGAGCAAATTGTTTAATAGAAGCCATCTTAGCCACGATTTGCTCATAGCTTGGCAGGCTCTCTAAAGTATAACCTCCCTCTGGATGAGTATATAGTGGAAATAATGTGCTTCCAATGCGAAAAGCAAAAATTTCATTTTGATAGCAATAGTTTAGGGCCGCCAAAAGGGCTTCTAGATTAGCTAAAATGAGCTCACTTAGTTTTTCTTTTCTTTGGTCTAAAGTTAATTTTTTAAAATGAATGTAGCGAATCTCTCTAAAATGAATTTTTTCTTTGTAAAACTTACAACAAAGACCTAGTCTTAGCATCTTTCCTCTCAATAAAATTCTTCTTTTTGCTATTATGAAGTAACTATAAGCTATTTATCCTATTTTGTATGATTACAATTAAAGCCACTATTTATTTAGAAGATTTGTTTTGGGTAGGCTGTTTTGAAAGAACAGATAGAGACGGCTTTGCTGTTGCTCGAAAAATTTTCCCAGCAGAACCCTCCGATGCTGAAATATATGAATTTGTCCTTCACCATTTTCATGAGCTAAACTTTGGAGCTCCGCAAAAGTTTAACCTCCAAATCAAGCGGATGAATCCCAAGAGATTACAACGCCAGATTCATAGAGAGATGGAAGAGATCAAAAAAACACACAGACCCTCTACAATGGCTCAAGAAACTATGCGCGAGCAATTGGAATTAAATAAAAAAGAAAAAAAGAAAGTTTCTAAAGAGCAAAAAGAAGCAGAAAAAGAAAAACAGTTTTTGCTTAAACAGGCTAAAAGAAAACAAAAACAGAAAGGGCATTAGATCTCTGCTATCAAAAACCCTCTACTAGCTATGCGAATCAAACATATTGAAATTGTCCCTTATGATCCCCATTGGCCTCAAGACTTTCAAAAAGAGGCCGCTCTTCTTAAGCAATATCTTAAAAGTCATTGCCTAGAGATCCATCATATTGGATCGACCTCTATTGCTGGACTCTGCGCAAAACCTCAAATTGACATTATTTGCCAAGTAGACTCTTTAGAAAATAGCCTGATGCTCACAAAGCATGATTATATTTTTAAAAACGAACTCAATATCCCTCTTCGTTATTATTTTTCTAAAAACACACCCCTTTCTAAAGTCAACTTGCATGTTGTGGAAAAGGGTCACGAATTTATTCATCTTAATTTATCTTTTCGAGATTATTTGAGAAGCCATCCTGAAGAAATAGAAAAATACGCCCAGCTAAAAGAAAACCTCTTAAAAGATCCCAAATCTTTTGAGGTGCAAGAGCACCGCTTTTCAGGTTATAACCTGGCTAAAGACGCTTTTATTAAAAGCATTTTAAAAAAAGCGGGCTACGAGGGATGCCATGTTGCTTTTTGTTTGCATAATCAGGAGTGGAGTCACTACCATCGAATTAGAAAAGAGCAAATCTTTGATCCTTTAGGAATCCAGTATGATCCTAATCACCCTACCCTCACTTTAAAAAATCATGTTCATTTTGTCTTATATCATGGAACGCAGATTGTTTCCTGCGCTCATATAGAACTTTTAGATGATGGAGAAGCTGCCTTACGAACTTTATCCACCGATGAAAAAGAGAAGAGAAAAGGATATGGCGCTCTGTTGCTTGAGTTTATTGAAAAATGGCTCAAGCATCAAAAAAGAAAGGTGGTGAAATTACACGAAACAGTAGATCAAGCCCCCTTTTACAAAAAAAGAGGTTATCAAGAGATGGTTTTTAACGATGTGGGAATTTGCCATGAAAAAGATTTTCTCGATTTAGGCAAAAATCTCTAAGAAGCATTTCTAAAAACAAATCCATCTCCCTTCTTTTTAAATAATTTCTCGACAAACTTGCCTTTTTCTTATAAAAAGAAAAATTCGTTATCAAAATAAACGTTTATTAAGACAAGTTCATGAAGACTAAATACAAGACAATCCTTTGGATTTTGTTTTTCCTAGCACTCATTGCTCTAAGTATTTTCTACATCAGTACCCATGACATTCTCGTCCTCAATCCAAAAGGATTTATTGGGAAACATCAGCGCAATTTAATGTATATTGCATCCATTTTGATGCTCATTGTGGTGCTTCCCGTTTATGTCATGACGGTCTTTATTGCTTGGAAATATCGAGAGACAAACAAAAAAGCAACCTATAAACCTGACTGGGAACATAGCTATGTTGCTGAGTCTGTTTGGTGGGGAGTTCCTTTTGTCATCATTATCGTTTTAGCTGTCATTACCTGGAAATCCAGCTATGACCTATACCCTTTAAAGCCGATTGCTTCAGAGAATGCCCCTATTGAAATTCAAGCGGTCGCATTAGAATGGAAATGGCTTTTTATTTATCCAAAACATGGCGTTGCCACAGTAAATTATATTCAATTTCCGACAAACACTCCCATTCATTTTGAAATTACCGCAGATGCTCCAATGAATTCTTTTTGGATTCCTCAACTAGGAGGCCAAATTTATGCGATGCCAGCAATGCGCTCACGCCTTAATTTGATTGCCGATCAAGAAGGTGATTTTATGGGACGGTCAGCTAATTTTAGTGGTACAGGATTCTCTGGCATGGGCTTTACTGCTAAAGCCTCTACTAAAGAAGAATTTATCGATTGGCTTTCAACAGCTAGAAAATCTGGATCTGGCTTAGATTTTAATCATTACCAGGAGCTAGTAACACCTAGCACAAACAATCCACCTGTCACATTTAAACTAGTGAACAGTGATTTATTTGAACAAATTTTAATGAAATATGAACCACCAATAGAGAATTAAGATGCATTTTTGGGGACGACTCACTCTTGACGCTTTTAAACATGATTGGATCGAATACATAGCCGATGGTTCGATTATTTTGGGTGCTATTGGCTTAATCGCTTTAATTACCCATCTTAAACGTTGGCGATGGCTATGGAATGAATGGATTACCTCTGTCGATCACAAAAAAATTGGTGTCATGTATTTAGTCGTGGCATTCATCATGCTCTTAAAAGGTTTTGTCGATGCCCTCATGATGCGCGCTCAGCAGGCTTTTGCTATGGGCGATTCGATGGGCTACTTAGGACCCGATCACTACCAGCAGATCTTCACGGCTCACGGCGTCACCATGATCTTTTTTGTGGCCATGGGAATTGTTTTTGGATCGATTAATCTTATTTTGCCTTTGCAAATAGGAGCTAGAGATGTCGCTTTCCCTTTTTTAAATTCTTTGAGCTTTTGGTTATTTGCCTCTGGTTCTTTATATATTTTAGTCTCTTTAATTATTGGCGACTTTGCAGGAACTGGCTGGACCGCATACCCTCCTCTTTCAGGATTAAAATATAATCCTGGAGAAGGGGTCGACTATTGGCTCTGGAGCATTCAGATATCCGGGGCGGGTAGCTTAATCTCGGGAATTAATTTTTTAGTCACCATTTTAAAGATGCGCTGCAAAGGGATGACTTTAATGCGCATGCCTATTTTTGTCTGGGCTGTTTTAGCAACGATGATCTTAGTGATTTTTGCCTTTCCTATTTTAACAGCGGTGATCGGGATGCTCTCAACGGATCGCCTCATCCTCACCCGCCTTTTTACTGCTGAATATGGTGGTAACCCGATGATGTATATTAATTTAATTTGGGCATGGGGTCATCCAGAGGTTTATATTTTAATTCTCCCTATCTTTGGTATCTTCTCTGAATATGTCCCTGTTTTTTCAAAGAAAAAACTGTTTGGCTATACTTCGATGGTGTGGGCTATTTTTGCAATTACCTTTTTATCTTTTATCGTTTGGCTACACCACTTCTTCACCATGGGCGCAGGAGCAAACGTCAATGCTTTCTTTGGCATTATGACGATGATTATTGCAGTGCCTACAGGGGTTAAAATTTTTAACTGGCTCTTTACTTTGTATCAAGGAAGAGTAGAGTATACCACTCCGATGTACTGGTTTTTAGGTTTTGTCGTTGTCTTTGTCTTAGGAGGTGTTGCCGGCGTTTTAATGGCGATTCCTGCCGCAGACTTTCAACTCCATAACAGCTTATTTTTAATTGCCCACTTCCACTCTGTTATTATTGGTGGTGTCGTTTTTGGAACTTTTGGGGGTTTTGCCTATTGGTTCCCTAAATTTGCAGGCTATAGGCTCAACGAAACTTTAGGGAAATATGCTTTTTGGTGTTGGCTGATTGGCTTTCTTTTAGCTTTCATGCCACTGTATATTTTAGGTTTTATGGGAGCCACACGAAGACTTAGCCATTATACGAATCCCACTTGGCAGCCTCTTTTTGTTGTTGCAGCGATCGGTGGCCTCATTATTTTAGCGGGAGTTGGACTCCAAATTTTACAAGTTTATGTAAGCTATCGGCAAAGAGATCAACTCAAAGACACAACAGGCGATCCTTGGGACGGTCACAATTTAGAATGGTCTACAACTTCACCCCCTCCTTTTTATAATTTTGCCATCGAACCAGAAGTTCACTCCAGAGATGCTTTTTGGGAGATGAAAAAAAATAATCAAACTCGTCCTAAAAATGTTTCTTATCAAGAAATTCACATGCCCAAAAACACCCCTGCTGGATTTTATATCGGCGCCATTAGCTTTATCTTTGGCTTTGCTCTTGTTTGGCATATGTTTTGGCTGGCGATTGTGAGCGCCATTGGTTTAATAGCTGTTATCATTGCAAGACTTTATGAAAAAAATACAGATTACCATGTCAAAGTCGATGTCATTAAGAAGATTGAAAATAGGAAAAAAACAGCATGAGCGATCCTCTCATCCATGAAAATTATCCCGACCCTCATCATGATGTTTATTCAAAAACAGTTTTTGGTTTTTGGATTTATTTACTGACAGACTTTATTTTGTTTGGGGCCTTGATCGCCACCTATGTCGTTTTACAAAGTAGCACCTTTGGGGGACCTGCAGGTTCTGATCTTTTTCATTTACACTTTACCCTTACCCAAACTCTTATTTTGCTTTCAGCAAGCTTTACGATAGGTCTTGCTGGCGCCTACACTCATCGAGAAAATAAAAAAGCAGCTCTCATTTCTTTATTACTCACTTTCTTGCTCGGTTGTTCTTTTGTGGTCATGGGTCACCAGGAGTTTTCACGCTTCCTTTCGCAGGGATTTAGCTGGAAAAACAGCGCCTTCTTGTCAGCTTACTTTACAATCATTGGCACACATCTATTGCATATTTTATTTGGCTTACTTTGGATTATCGTCTTAGCTATTCCTATTATCACTCACGGAATTAGTCCAACAAGCATTAAAAGAATCACGTGCTTAAGAATGTTTTGGCAATTTTTAAATATCGTTTGGATATTTATTTTTACTATTGTTTATCTACTAGGAGTGAAATAGATGCTCGATCCTACTCATGAATGGAATAAAGATATTAAACCAACTATTATCAGCTATCTAGTATCGATAGCTCTCACAATTGTCATTTATTTTTTTGCGATCAAAGATTTTCTGATTTTACCTCATCTGGCTTTTACTTTAGTGGGTTTAGCCATCGTCCAAGCCATTGTTCAGCTCATTTTCTTCTTTCAAATTACCAATGAAGAAAAACCTCGCTGGAATCTTCTCTCTTTACTTTTTACGATTATGGTTATTGTGATTATCATCGGCGGATCGATGTGGATTATGAGCAGCGTCAATTATAACTTGATGCCATCCATGCCTGATATGCCTGGTATGGCTCATTAACTTTGAACATCTTTATGAAGATGGCGCAAAATAGCTGTAGAGAGCTCGAGGAAAGTTGGTTTATGATAGTCTCCTCCAAAGTGCCCTTGATCTTTAAATTCATGGTATTCGCAATCTAGCTGCTCGTGTAAATAACGCGGCTCTTTGACAGGGATCCACGGATCATCTTGTGAGGCAAATAAAATAGTCCATTGCTGATTGCATTTGATCGCATCCCAATTCCAAGCTTTATCAAAATAGCCTGATTTTTTTTCACTTTCCATTCCAAGATCTGTGTGATAAGCGCCAACAAGGACAGAGCCCAAAATAAGATATTCTTCAGCAAATCTCATGGCTGCAATAGCACCTGATGAATGACCAATAAGGATCGTCTTTTCATCTGCTTTCAACTCATCTCTTAAAAAGGGTATCCAATAAGATTGTCTAGCAAGATAAGGATCGGGAAACACAACGGAAATAACTTCAACCCCATGGGCCTCTAGCTCTAATTTAACAGCTGGAAACCAGTTGTCTTGAGTGGAAGATCCCCCATTACCTGGAATGAAAATAGCTTTTACCATTGGTAGAATGTTCTTTTAAATAAGCGTATTCTACAAGCTTGGACTAACTATTGCAAGAGCATGGGCATTTAGAGCTACAAGCGCAGCTATTTTTGCAAGAACATGCCTCTTTATTACAGTCCCCTATTTGGGTGACGGGTTTACTTTTAGTCGAGGAAGGATCATCGGTATAATGACAAGATGTTAAAGGAAACAAAAGACTTAAAAGCATCACGATAGAATTCTTTTTTTTCATTTTCCCTCACTTTTTTCCTACCCTTACCATAGCCCTTTATTTTTTCACTAGCCCCTAATACACATTTACGTTAAAAGAAAAAATACCAATAAGCTAAATAATTTCGATTTCATGCAAAGAGCCATTCAAGTTCGTTTTTCTGAGATCCTCAAAAACTATTTCGCTCTAGTAAAACCAGGTATTGTTTTTGGTAATTTAATCACCGCTTTATCTGGTTTTATCCTCGCGCTAGCAGGACCTTTTTCCATTTTCAAATTAGGTTCAATGCTACTGGGTCTCTCTTTAGTCATTGCCTCTGCCTGCACTTTTAATAACTACATCGACCGCTTCTTAGATGCTAAGATGCAAAGAACTCAAGGTAGACCGCTAGTTACAGGAGTTATCTCCAGCCCAAAGGCACTTTTTTTTGCCTCTATCTGCGCTCTTTTTGGCTTTTATCTCCTCTACTTCCTAACTTCCTGCTATAGTGCTTATGCGGCTCTTTTTGGTTTTGTAACCTATGTCTTTATCTATAGTTTATTAAAATACCACTCGCCTCTCTGCACACTTCTTGGCAGTTTCGCTGGAGCCATCCCCACTTTAGTGGGATATTTGGCTCTTTCCAACACATTAGACCTCAAAGGCTTTTTAATTTTTTTAACGATCCTTCTTTGGCAAATGCCCCACTTTTATGCCATCTCTATTTATCGACTGAAAGATTATGCTCTTGGCAATATCCCTGTTCTTCCGGTGGTGAAAGGAGTGAGGGCCACTAAAACGCAAATGCTCTTTTACACTCTAGCTTATCTTGCTAGCGCTGAGTCTTTGTATTTGTTGGGTTATCTGAACTCTGTTTTTGCTCTTATCATGCTAGCTCTTGCAACCCTATGGCTTTTTTTATCTTACAGGGGTTACTCAGCAAAAGATGATAAAGCTTGGGCCAGAAAGATGTTTATCTTTTCTCTCATTATCGTCATGACGCAAAGTGGCCTCGTTTGCCTTTGCAAAGCTTGAAAACTACTTTTTAATTTGGAAATTCAGATGAGCGTTTTTTGCAATAAACTCTTGATAGGTACCGGCATAATCTAAAGAGTTTTTGCCGTTTAAATAAATAATGCGTGTAGATAATACATCGATAAAAGCCTGATCGTGACTGACAAAAATGACAGTCCCCGGATACTTTACTAAAGCTTCTGCTAATGATTCTCTCCCTTCCAAGTCTAAGTGGTTGGTTGGCTCATCCATGATGAGGGTGTTAGAACCCTCCAGCATCATTTTAGCAAGTACGAGTCTTGCTTTTTCTCCCCCACTGAGCACATTGAGCGTCTTGAAATGGTCATCTTGAGTAAATAAAACTCGCCCCAGTGTTGCTCTAATTTGCTGCTCAGAGACGCGCGAAGTGTGGTTTGAAAGCCACTCAATAATGGTGTCTTTGCCTGAAAGTTGCTCATACGATTCTTGGGCAAAGTAGCCAAGGGCTAAATCAAACCCCCATTCAACAGCACCAGAAGTAGGCTCTAGTTCTTTCAGAATTAATTTGAGAAGCGTTGATTTACCAACTCCATTGGGGCCTAAAATACCTACTTTTTCTCCCCGATGCACTTGAAAGCTAAAATCTTTAAAGAGTACTTTTTCTCCAAATTGCTTAGAGAGTTTGTTAACAGCTAAAGTAATTTTTCCCGATTTTTTCCCAACTTGGAAAGAGAGGTTCAAATATTTTCTAGAGCTGACATCGACTTTAGGCCATTCGAGTTTTTCAAGTTGTTTTTCTTTGGATTGTGCTTGCTTGGCTTTAGAAGCTTTAGCTCGAAAACGATCAATAAATTCTTGCATCCGATCAACATGTTTTTGTTGATTTTTCCTGAAAATCTCTTTTTGCTCATGCAGCAATTTTTTTTGCACTACAAATTGATCGTAGTTTCCAGTGTAGCAGCGAATTTCTCCATAATCAACGTCGAGGATATAATTACAAACCCTATTTAAAAAGTGATGATCGTGAGAGGTCACTATTAACATTCCTTTAAACATATTGGCCAAGTAGTTAGCTAGCCAATGAATGGTGACGATATCTAAATAGTTCGTCGGTTCATCTAAAAGTAATATGTCAGGTTGATGAAAAAGAGTTCGGGCTAGTAACACCCTTAATTTATAGCCTCCTGAAAAAGATTTTAGAGGTTGTAAATGAAGTTCTTTAGGAACTCCAAGTCCAACAAGAAGATCTTCAGCTTTAGATTCGGCTGCATAGCCATTAAGGCGATCGATCGTCTCTTCAATTTCTACTAATTGATTAATCTCTTTATCAGATAAGGTTTCATTTTGAAGGAGTTTTTCTTTCTTTTCAAAAACGGCCCACAACTCAACATGCCCTCTTAAGACAATGGAAAGAATGGTCTCTTCTAAAAAAAGATCTTGATCTTGCTTGAGCCAACCCACCTGTGAACTTTTGGAAATGGCAATTTCCCCCATCAAAGGTTCAACTTCTCGCATTAACAGCTTTAAGAAAGTCGATTTACCCGCTCCATTAGCTCCTACAAGGCCATAGCGATTTTGGCCACTTAGATGTAGGTTAACATCATCAAAGAGAAGCTTAGATCCATAAGAAAGGGCGATATGTTGTATTGAGATCATTGTCAATTTTAATTTTAGATTAACACAAAGATTAAATGGATAAGGGTATCCATTGATGATAAGTGCTCTTAAGAATTATAGCTAGAAAATAATTGTCTCTTAAAAGCTTAAAATGGGCTGGTTTTAAAGCCATCTACCAACAATGTAATAAAACAAGTCGACTTTACTGCTAACAATCTTAACAAGCTCAACTTGGCTTATCTGGAAGAAATCCTCCGACCTGCATCCGCCACATATGGGCATAATGGCCGTTTTTGCTTAATAGGTCTAAATGAGATCCCTCTTCGATAATTTTTCCCTGATCAAAAACTAAGATCCTATCCATCTTGGATAGAGTTGATAGCCGATGCGCCACAACAAGAGTGGTTCGATTGGTCATTAACTTGTCTAAACTTTCTTGAATATATTTTTCTGTCACTGAATCTAACGCGGAGGTTGCTTCATCTAAAATAAGGATAGGGGTTTTTAAAAGCATGGCTCTAGCAATTGCAATCCGTTGCTTTTCCCCTCCTGAAAGTTTAGTTCCCCTTTCACCCACTAGAGTTTGATACCCATTCGCACATTTTTTGATAAACTCATCGCAATGAGCGAGCTTGGCTGCAGCAATGACCTCTTCTGCCCCTGCATTCTCTTGCCCATAGCGAATATTATCTTCTAAGGTACGGTGAACAAAATTGGATCTTGGGGAATAAGGGCAATTGAGTTGCGAAGAGATTCTAAAGTGACCTTTGAGATATCTTGCCCATCAATTAAAATTCTCCCTTTTTCTAGAGCGAAAAAGTGGAGAATCAGATTGACAAAAGTGGATTTGCCTGCCCCTGAATAGCCGACAAGGCCTACTTTTTCCCCTGCCTCAATTCGAATGTTTTTATTTTCAAAAATAGATTTCTTCCCATATGAAAAAGAGACCCCTTCAAAGACAATTTCCCCTTTTTTGCTAGCAAGATCTGTAGCACCTTCAGGATCTAGAATGTCTTGAGGATCATTCATGATGGTAAGGGCTTGCTTAGCAATACCTAAAGATTGGAAAAATTCAGGAGCTTGATCGGCAACAAACAAAAGAGCCATGCTTACATTCCATATCGTATAAAAGACTTGGACCACTTCCCCTGTTGTGATTTTTTCATGCATCCAATAAAACGTCGCAAACCCTATTAAAATAAACATTTCGATGGCAAGAGCGGCGCATAAATAAGACCACATTTTAACCGCATAAACTTGCGCTTTATAATTGGCTTTTTGCTCTTCTTTCTGATAGGAAGCAACGTGAGCTTTTTCAAAACGAAATCGAAAAAATAGATTCACCGCAAAATTATTTGTGAAACTATCGACAATTTTCCCTATTAACACACTTCTAAGCGCTCCATGGTGAGAGGAATATTCGGTGCATTTGAGGGTATAAAACCAACATAAGAAGAAATGAACGACGATCCAAATCCCAATGATCAAAGCTAAGTAAAGATTGATTTGAGAAAAGATAAACACAGTGACAATTGTCATGACGCTTACAGGGATTAAGTTCATCAAAGCAATTCTTAAAATGGAGCTATTGGCTAAAACCATATCTCCAATTTTATTGGCTAAGCTTCCTGAGAAATGTTCATTAAAATATTTGGGTGAATGATGCTGTACGTGATCAAACATGGTCATGCGAATATCGGCCTCTAACTTGGGCAAAGCGCAAGACTGCAAAAAATCTCTATAGCGAAAGACAAACTCCATCAAGATCCAAGCGCCAGCACCCCAAATGAGTAAAGGTTTTAACATAGGCCATACCGAAAGACGATCAAGGTCATTAAATGCTAAAATATTTACAATTTTTCCAAGGAAAAAAGGCCAAAATAACATTTCAAAAACCCACATCAAGCTTAAAAGCATGATGGAACTAAATAGCCATCGCTGCCGTCGGACAAATTTGAAAATAAAAGCGGTTAAATTCATGATTTATTTCATCTCAGTGTTTTTATTAGCCAAAGGAGTAGATCATCATCTAAGAGATAGCTTTCCCCAGCAATTGCAGTTTGACTTTTATAGGTGATGCCTTCCCCTACAGGGATATATCCTAAAGAAATGTAAAGCCTTTGTGCTTGACCATAATCTTTATATAACCCGACTCCCAGACCGATTTGCAGATAGTTTTCTTCTTTAGCTCTCTGTTCAATGGCCTTAATAAGCGTCTTTCCAAACCCTTGCCTTCGATATTTTTGATCAATCCATAGATCATGCACTTCTGGAATAGCTAGATTTAAAAAGAAAGGATACCTTGACTCTCTGAGTAAACTCCCATAGCCTAGGATTTCTCCCATTTCTAATAGGATCACACTGCGAAGCCCTTGTTGTTGCTCTTCGTAGTAGTTTTTCCAAGTTTGAGCTGTTTTTTCAGGATTAGACCAAGGAAAAGTAAATTGTCTACCCATTTTAGCCACATCACTTTCATTCATGGGACGTATTAGCAGTTCTTGATTCATTTGCGATGTTGCTACCTCTAAACTTTTTTGATGACAAGACAGCTCTTGGATAAGCTCTTATTTGTAAAAGTCAGGCTTGATTAGAAGGTAAATAATATAATGCGTAGCTATTCTACAGTCTTTTCATTGAAAAGGATAGCTTTTTTTAAGGTTTCGTTAAGAAGAGGGAAAATCACAAAAAAAAGACCGTCCACCTTTTGGAACTTTCTAACGAAAGCATTTTTTTAAATTATTTATAAAAAATTAACCTCCTCTCTGCTATCATTTTCGCACTTTGATTTTATTAAGCTTTAGAAAAGGATTTTTTATGTCATTAACTTGTGACAGCGCTTCGGATTTAAATATTTGTCCCGCATACACATTCGCTGATTGCGCCCCTGCTATTTACAATACAGCCCAATGGGCTTCCCATTTTGCAACCGCAAATTATCCTAGCTTTGAGAGCCTGCGAGCCCAATGTCATATTATCTATGAGAACTGCGTCAATACTGATACTACCGGAAATGTTTCTCACTGCGCCCCAGCTTATGCATCCTGTAGAGAGGCTGTTATGGAATAATGGGGAAAGGTCGCCGCTACTGCTATGGAATTTTTGTCTGCTTGTCTTGGGCAATAGCTCTTTTGACCTAGGTTGCTATTTCAAAAATTTTTATAGGGGACCCAAAGAGAAGCTTTAAAGAAAAAACTTTACGGTTTTCTTTATAAGAAATTTACATCTTATGTGTTATAATTGTCTTATATTATTTTTTTTAACCCATCAACCCTTGATTTTAAAATGAATTCCGTTAGCTCATTGAAACCTTTTAGCTATTTTAATACAGCGTTGCCTGATTCAAAACAGGCTGATTTTAAAGCAGCCTATCAACAATGTAATCAAGAAATTGATCAGCTAATGGAAAGGCTGATGCCTAAGGTTATTGTCGAACGAAAAGGGCTTACAAGCACTCAAGTACTACAAGCTGCGGAAGAGGCTAAAATAGCTATTACCGATACTTTTGCTCAAATTGACAACTTACTTTTAGATTTAGAAAAAACAGCGACTCAGCCGAATGAATTCAAGCAAGTACAGCTACTAAAAGATGAATTTACAGAAATACATCACTTAGTTCAGAACTCAAATAACAACCTATTTAAGTTTCAGCGATTAATTCAAGAAATTGACCTCCTTCGCAAAGAAGGATCTACTCAGGATGTAAAGTGGGGACTAAGCAGTCAACGATTCCTTAAACGCGCCATGTTTATTATTACTCCCGCTCTAATTGCTTACTTAATTTACAATAATTATGCTCAAAGGGGGCTCTCTGAGCTTCCCAAAATGGCAAGCTCTGCGATGAGCTCTCTACAGAGCTACTGTTGGAAACAGGTTCTTACAGAGGATCAACAACTTTTATCTTGCTCCAATGCTTATTACTTCAAAGATTCTGAAGATCACCTTGGAATCGAAGCTTGCATTATGAATGCCAAAAAACAAGCAGCCAGTGCTTTTATGTCTTGTTTTGGTGTTCAAGATGTGATTGAAATGCGTAAAAAGATGAAAACTCAACTAACAAAAATTCATCCTGATAAAAACAATAAGGTTTCTGTCGAAGAGTTTTCAAGATTTGCAAATCTTTATGATTTTTTGAAAAAAAATAAGAATCTTAATCTTACTATCACTGATATTAAAAATTGTGAAGACCCAAAAGACAAAAAGGTAGAAGAAGGAATTAAGCGTTGGGCCTCTCAAGAACAAAAAATGTCCGACTATTCTATCGAAAAATTGGGTAAAAAAGGAACTTTTTCTTCATTACGTTGCGACACATCCCCTTTTGGCTCTTTTCGATTCCTTGAAATAAAACATCTCGTATGTTCTTCCATTAACAATGTCTGTTTCTGCGTGACTCAAAATTTGGGTTTGAGAAAAAAGCCAATTTTCTAAAGGCTATTAAAAATAATCACTTTTTTTGACATAGGAATATTAAAATAAAAACCAACTCTATTATTTATAATATGTTAATAGTAATTATGTTATAATTACTCTGTGCCGCTTCTATAAACCCTTAAAGGAGATTTTTATGGCTATAGGATTATTATGTACACAAGTAGCTAATGTCCATTTTTGTCCTGCCTATACCTTCTTGGATTGCGCTCCTATCATGACTAATGCAGCTCTATGGGTTGATCAATTCATGGCAAAACATTTGCCTATACTCTATGGGATGGAATTTCTATGCGAGCACAATCGAGACCAATGCCAAAGTTCTTTTATACTAAAAAACGCTTCTTATACTTCGCTATGTCAAAGTAAATTTTTGAACTGTATGTTAGACACCTACTATAAAACATCAACTAAAATTCTAGATTGCAGAGATGAAATCCTCTTAGCGTGTGGCAAAAATACCGCTGATCGTTAATAAAATTACAAACTGAAGAAGTTCTTCTACTAAGAAATGATATTTCACAGCTTTGGGAAACACTCATTACGCAAGGAAACATCCCTATCAAGAGTTATTCACACACCTAAACCCGCAATGCCGCTATGCCCAAAAGGAGAGATCTCTCCTGAATGAGTCGATCCAGCAAACGGTATTTTGAGGTTTTCGAATGCAGAAAGGGCTTAATTTGATGGCTCTTGCAAACCCAGCTACAAGACAACCTTTTACCTCTGATGGGCCTTATGATAAGATAGATTTTTATTCTCAGTTTTAATATTTCATCTTACCTTCATTTTTCTTTCATAAGCAACGAGTGCTTAAATTAAGCAATAAACTTAGGTTTTAATAAAGCCAGATGAAAAACTTTTATTACCTAATTTGACATATTCTTATTTAAGATTATAATCAAATTCCTTTTTGAATCCTCCAGAGAGAACTGTATGAAATTGAAATTAAATAAAGTGTGTATATTACTTTATATCACTCTGTTTTTTGTTTATTACCCTTTACAAACAGAAGACAACCCTCTTTTTAAACCATTAAAAAGCATTGAATCCAATGTTAAAGCACTTTTGGAATTAGAGCCCAGTAATAATGATTTTGTTGCCGTTACATTCGGACAATCACTACAAATAAATAATAAAGAAATTCCAAAGAAATACTTAGAAGATCTTGGGGTGCAGGCTGCTATTGTCAATTTTACGGAATATTGTATTAAGGCTGAAAATAATCTGCTTTCGTTAGGCTCAGGCTTTATTCCGCCTTTGGTTCATTTTATTTGGTTAGGATCGCCTGTTAATGAAGAAGTGCAGCTAGTTATCGATTCATGGAAAAAACACAATCCTTATTGGAAAATCAAAGTCTGGGATGAAAAAGATGTAGAAAATTTTGAGTGGTCTAACCCTCATTCAAAGTTATGCTATGACAATGGGGTAAACTGGTCTGAAAAAGCAAATATTTTACGATATGAAATCCTCTATCAATATGGGGGGATTTATGCCGATATCGATATGGTATGTTTAAAATCTTTTGATTCTCTTATTTCATCAGATGGCATCTCATTTTTTGCTGGTTTTGAAAATAACGAGATCAACAGCAATTATGGTCGCCCTCTCATCGGAAGTGCTGTATTTGGCGCCGAACCTCACAGTCCCATTTTGAAATATTGCATTGATCATTGCAAAACTTCAAAAGAGGCTCCGGATGATCCACAAACTATCCGTTCAGGGCCAGGCATACTTAGTGATGGCTGCTATGACGCTCTATTAAATATAGAGAATAAGGATGTTATTATTTTCCCGTGTTCATATTTCTATCCCTTATATTGGAGAGAGAGATTGACCTCTGCAGAAGACTTATTAAAAGTAATTAAACCAGAGTCATTTGCTGTGCATTTATGGGAGGGAACTTGGTTTGATTTCTTTCTACCCACAAAAAAAAGAAATGTATAAAAATAAATTTTTTCAACTGCCTCTTCTTATCATATTGAATGCTGTGATTGGAAATCTTGCATATGCTCAAGAAGAGCCCATTACCAAAGTTGAAACGATTACCTATTTAAAACGGGATTCTAGTGAAACTATTTATATAGCTAAAAACTCAACTACTAATGAAAAAATAATCTCTTTAACACGAGGCTATTTAGAAGGAGATCTGTCCAATTTAGATTGGTTTTACCATTTATCAATCATGGAACAACTAGAAGTTATTGAGGCATTTGAACAACAAAGCTACTTTATCAAAGATGATTCTAAAGGATTGGTTGATAAAAGCTATTTTGCCCTTATTGATTTATTACAACTACCTCCATTTCAAAAAAGCGGCTTCCCCCCCTCTGAGAAATCACATAGACTATCTCCCAGCATCTTATTCCAAATGGATGAGCTGCTTAAGATGCGTGCCCCAAGCTTTATTGATTTCAAAACTTTAAAAAAAGAAAGTTTTGATCATTCATCTTTTATTTCAACCGTTTTTGGAGAGGGTCATGTAGCCCCTGTTTTTTTTTCAAAAATCCAGTTGATCATGTATGGGATATAGTCCAATTAGACTCAACAGGCAAATCTCATTTTTTTCTAGAAGAGGGAAAAGAAAACCCCATTGATTTATTTCTAAATGAACAATTTCCTTTTGAATATAGATTACATAGAATTACGACAAGTAGACAAAGAAGTAAACAGGAATGTCGAGGCATCGCTGCTTGGGATGTTGAAATTGTGGATAAGTTGTACAGAAAAGGCTTCGATTGGATCCATCATTTTTTGCTCTTCTCAAACCAACAATTACCCTTACATCATGAATTGATGTGCATTGAACAATTTGGAAATTTTCAATTAAATAACTACTCGAATTTTTTGATATATGAAGAGTTAAACTCAGCTGAAAATTGCGAAAAGATGATAAACGATTCCGTTTTTTTGCTTTTCAGTACTAGTAAAGATGAAAATAAGAAAATCTATACTTTTGCACATCTTTTTCAAAAACATCTCGTAGCTGAAGCTATGAAGCACTTGCTTTGCAAGCAGTGCTCAACTCAAGAATGCACTTTTTAATAATATTATATACAGGTATCTACAATGTTTAAATTCCTTGTTTTAGCCCTTCTTGTGTTTTCATTAAATGCTGAAGGAAATAACGATCAGACAGTTCCATTAGATTTACAATCAATTCCTTCTCAAAAAATTACATTTATTCAACTGGCATTTGATGGGATTAATACTATGCAAACAGGTGTAGGGACAGTAGTCCAAAATATTAATCAAATTATTTGTGAAATGAATGATACATATATAAATAAAGTTCATTTTAATTTAAATCTGATGACATGCAATTATTCTCATGAGTTGCCTGAATTTTCTAATGACGTCCTAGAAAATAATCAGCTCATTTGTCATGCAACTGGCGGCAAAGTCTATTTACTTGATAGCATCAAAAATGATCAAATGTTTGGGGATCCCGATCAATGGCAAGATCTATGCTATAATAGCGCCCCTTTAATCGCTAATATCATTAATGAAAGTCTTTTTACACTCATTATTTGCCATGATACAGCTTTTGCTCAAGTACCCATTGCATTACACCGCCTACAAGCGAGTGGTGATATCCGTGGCAAATACAAAGTACTGGTTATTCCTCACGCAACAAGTTGGAGCTATAACGGCCATACCAGCGAAGGAGATCCAAAATGGCCAGAAAGACATCAATGGGAACTTAAGGGATTTCAACATGCTGAAATATGTGATTTTGAGATTGGGTATATTAATGAGAATATAAAAAATGAATTAACTTCTTTTCCTTTCAATCTTCCTGAAAATAGACTCATGCATTTTGCAACCGGAATTTTATATGATAAATACTATGAGACACTTTCATACGACTCGATACAATTAGAACTTGCAAAACGCTCTATTCCATTAAACAAAAGGCTGATATTTTCTATTGGAAGAGCAACTCCCTTAAAAGGGCAAGATATTGTTTTAGAGTTATATCAACATTTAAGGCCTCTCTACCCAGACATTCATCTTGTTATGTTAGCCCCACCTTCTGACTATATGCCTGAATATATTGACATGCTCAGAAATAGAATTAAAAATGAACAGTTAGATGTCACATTATTAGACTACTTTGAACCAGACTTAGATCGTTATATCTATCAGTGGCCAAAAACTTCCATGGTTTGGGTGTTGTCTCGAGTAGACACACAACCATTAACTGTAATGGAAGCAAGAGCAAACCCCAATAACTGCATCCTTTTAGCAAGCAATCGAGGAGGGGTTGGAATACAAATCAACCATAACATCGATGGCTTTATCTCTGAACTAGACGGCCTTGACGTCATTATTAAACAACCAATGAATTGTTGCCTCTCCTTACAAAAGCTCTTGACCTGTTCACAAATGATCTTAGAAATGCCAGAGAAAAGCAAAAAAGAAATAGTTCAAAACGGCAAAGAATTGATTCAGAATAAATACAATTTTCGAAATAACTTAGTACATAATTTAAATCGAATCTTTCAAAGAGTGAAGTATTGTCATCATAAACAACTTTCATCTTCCTTAAAAAATTTGACTGAGCATCAAAATGAATTAAGCTCATTGTTCTCAACAAATGAAGAATTGGTTTTAAAAGAAATTGGTGAAGGAATGGTCAACCCACCGATTGGAGTTTTTAATTCTATAGATAAACCACTAGGCGTTCTTAAATTAGTGCAAAATAATCTGCAATTAGCCGAAAGCAAGTTAGCTATCTTAAATCAAATGAGTTCAATGGGCTTTTCTCATTTACCTCAAATTTATCAAAATATTCATCAAAATTTCGTCTCTAAAATCGGAGATGCATTTTATTATTGTACAGAATTTTTATTATCCCAAAAAAAGGACATTGCATTTGATCAAATGCTTCTTATGACAGGGTTATTTCATCATTTTTCAAGTTTAATAACCCCTCCAGATAATCTCAAACTTTCTAAGTTGGATGAATATCTTTCTCGTTATCAGATCCTTTTTGACCCATGGCTCAAAGAAAATTATGGAGAAATCTTTGCTGGGAAAGAGTGGGGAACAGTTTTAGAATTAGGTAAATATTTTGCTTCTTCTGAATTTCAAGAAATCTATGCAAAACTTCCTAAAGAAATTATTCACGGAGACAATAATCAGACAAATGTCATTGTCAATCATCAAAACACTTACTTTGTTGATTTAGACAGTATTCGTCAGGATGTAAGGCTGTTGGATTTGGCCTCTTATTTTCGGTATGGGGGTTTTAATGACTATTGTAAGCTTTTGAAAAATGATCTCTTACTTTCATTTATTAACAACACTTACGGGAAAAATCATAAAAATCTTACAGCTTTAGAAAAAAAGCATCTTGAAAAGATCGTTCAATTTAGTCACTTGGAATTCGTGACTTGGGCCATACAAAATTTGAAAAAAAGCACTCTATCCAATGATTTTATTAAGGCAAATAACATGCTCAATTGTATTGCAACTTACATAAAACAATTAAACTCATTGTGATGTAAAAGTTTTTCTTCTTTTACTCAAAAGAGTTATACCAAGTTCCTTCCCATAAATGAATAGAATGTGCTTCACGTCCTAAGTATTGCAATATTTCTGTAGAAGAAGAAAGCCGAGCTTCCCAAGGCAAAGGATAAAAATATGAGCAAGGGAAAATGAGGGTATCGGTGTTTTCAGTTTCATTTAAATATTCATAGCAAGCTTTTGTAATTGAACCTGGGCCGGATCTAATATATTGATTAATAGAAGGGGCTTCACTTTGCGTTAAAGAGTATTTCATACTTTTTAAAAGTATGGGATGCCCTTTTACAGATCCAATAATGGCGCTACCGATGAGCGGCCTTCCAAATCGTTTAATTTTATTTCCTTCAAATCCTGCAAAAAATGAAACGTCTGTAGATAGGATAGGCTCAAAGGATCGAAGACAAACCATGTCTGTATCTGTATAAATCCCTCCATATTGATATAATAATTCAAAGCGTAAAATATCAGATTTTTCAGACCAGTTTCGAGCTTCTTGATAAAACATTGCTGAATGAGGAGTTGTCCAGTTTAAGTTTGCAACTTCGCGATCTGTCCAAATCATAATCTTCCAATCAGGATGATATTTTTGCCAAGATTGTATTGTTAAATCAGCTTTTGTCGGTAAAGAAGATCCAAGCCAAATAAAGTGAACAATCTTTGGTATTAATAATTGATGCTCTTGTGAGCTTGAAGATTGGATTTTCTCAACAAAACGGCTGAAGTTTCTTTCTAATAGAATTACCCCCGAATCATTAAAAAATTCCTTCTCAGTAGAGGGCCAGTTTCCTTCAAAGGCTTCTCTAAAACTTAAGGGGTGAAATGATAAAGAGGAAGAACCACTTGTTTGAAGAATTTGACTGACATGCTTTTCGATATCTGCAAGAGGATTGTAAATGGGTTCTGGGCGATTAACTTCACTGAAAAGAAATTGGTTTATGATCAATGCAAATAAAAACAAATTCTTAAATCTACTGATAAAAAAATAAGCCATGCAATGCCTTCTCCTCTCAATTATATCCTAAAGATGCAAAAATGCGCGGCTAATTTATTTGTTTTTTTACATAAAAGCTATCTAAAAATTGGCTCTTTAGCAAAAACTAATAAACCTAAGTCATTTAATATAAACAAATAATCAGTTTCCTGATTTTTCGATAGATTATTTATAGGGGTCAATAGGTGTTGCACAAATCGTCAATCAAAAGTTGCGAACGAAATCTTTTTTTTGATTTTATAGCTAAAGTAACTCTTATTCATTTAGTTATCATCACTTTTAAGGTATAGTATATTTATTTTAAAAAATTTAAAAGATAAAGACATGGGAGACCAATTCGTACCGTCTCTCAAATTACATTATTTATTAAAATTTTCTAAAATTAGAGATAAGAGCAGAATAGAACCTGATTTAATCAATGATTGAGATCAGTGAAATCACTAAAATAAGCTACTTTTTAAATTATTTTAAACTAGATGTAAGAAACGTTGAAAGCAAACACTACAAAAGCAGATCACAAATTAAGTTATTTAAAACAGCTTATCCAAAATATTGGTACACACTTTGCTATTTACAAAGAAGTTTTTTTCATCATTTTTAATGAAAACAAAGGTCAAAAATTAAATAAAACTATTAGTTTTTTCATTATAATCCTTTCTATTTCTTTAAATGTTTCTTTACCTCTCTTACTCCGCCATAGCTTTGTTTATACAGATAACTTAAAAAGATCTCTTTTTTCTCAGATTATCATATTTTATGGAGCCTGTTGGATTTTCAATCGTGTAATCCGCATTATTAGAGAAATGCTAATGCACAAAGTTATCGAGCAGGCATCCAAAAAATTTGTTTTAAGGGTGATAAAGAAAATATATTTGCTTTCCTATCAAAACCTGCTGAATAAAAAATTAGGAGAACTTTCAAGCTTAATTTTTCAAATACAGCGAAATTTGCCAGAAATCTTTTGGTGGTTATTTTTTTACAATATACCTACTTTTTTAGAGCTGATTATTGTAAGCATGATTTTGACATACTTTTATGGAATATTCTATGGACTTGGATTAATTTTAACTTTTTGTATTTATTGTTTATGTACTGCTCTTTTTTCACTAAAAACAATTACAGTTTTGAGCGAATTAACAAAGGAAACAACCAAAACTTATATAAAAATTTCCGATTCGTTGATTAATTTTCAAAATATAAAATTTAATTACACATACGATCACGAATTTACGAAACTAGATCAGCAGCTTGAAAAGCAAAAAAAAGCAGCTGTATCTAACCGTTACATAACTTCTATCAATCGGTTATTACAAGCCTTCATTATTGGTTGCTGCTATCTTATATTTATCTATAAAGCCTCTCTTGATTTTTCAAATCACTCCATCCAATGTAATGATTTTTTTATCATTCACGGCTATCTTATACAATTTGCAATTCCTTTAATAACATTGGGAAATCAAATCCAAAAAACCAATGAAGGCTTAAATAGAATCAAAAAGGGAATAGAACTTATTAATAATAACGCAAATGAACCTGATATTGATTTTGCAGAAAAACATTCCAAAATTATCAAAGGACAAATTGCTTTCAAAAATGTTTCTTTTGGCTATCTTGATAATAAGTTACTTTTAAAAAATCTTTCTTTTACTATTCCTGCTGGCTCAACGACTGCAATAGTAGGATTAACTGGTTCTGGAAAGTCTACTTTGACTAAGCTTCTTTTGCGTTTATATGAGTTAAATAACGGAACTATTGAACTGGATGAGCAAGAATTAACTCAATACACACATGCTTCTTTAGCTTCTATTTTCTCTGTTGTACAGCAAGATAATTGCATGTTCAATGATTCTCTGCTTTACAACCTTACTTATGGCTTAGGTAACATATCAAATGAAGAAATTGATAATGCACTTAGAGGGTGCTGTATTTATGATTTTGCATATGGATTGCCTGATAAATTAAACACGACTATAGGAGAAAGAGGATACAAAATCTCTGGTGGAGAAAAACAAAGGATAGCTTTAGCTCGTGCTTTGTTAAAAATGAAATCTTTACTTATTTTAGATGAAGCAACTTCATTTTTGGACTTTTATACTGAAAGAAAAATTATGGATTTTATTTATAAGTTTCGTCCAAATACAACTAAAGTAATTATAGCCCATCGATTAAACACGATTATTTACGCTGATAACATTTTAGTTTTGCATGATGGTAAAATAATTGAAAATGGTACTTTTGAATATCTAATTTCTTTAAAAGGTCTATTTTATAATCTATGGAGTAGTTATCAAATAATTCAACCATCTGGATTTGATTCTTATCAATCGGTAGGCATACTAAACTGATTAGCTCATTTTCACTATTTGACTTAGAAACTCTTTTTAGTTAGACGACTCTTTAAACGGTTAGCCTTATCCTATAAAAGATTCACTTGCTGGGATATTTGTCAGCATATAAGATTTATTTCATTTTGTTTGAGCTTAGTCTTATGGATAGTGTTTTACGTGAAAAAATAAGTCAGTTAGATCTTGCGATTATCAAAAAAAAGCTAATAACCAATTATAATTGGCTGAAAAGCGAAGCAGAGGAAGCTGAAAAGCAATACAAAAACTTTATTTATATTTGCATTAAATACGCTGGGGAACATAGCTTTTCTCCTTCTACTGATGTTGATGAATTTTGGCATCAACATATTTTAGACACAGAAAAATACACTAAAGATTGTACTTTTATAGCTGGCAAGTATCTTCATCATAGACCGTCTATTCGAGGTGAGAGTCGTTCAGAACGCGAAAGGTTAAAAAATCAACATCAAAAAGCTCAACAGTTACTTATAGAGCTTTTTCAACAACCTATGACTGTTATTAGGCCTCGGACAAAATTTAAAAAATGGTTAAAGTACAAAATTTTTAAATCTTTATTTAATTAATAGGTAAATTATATGTTGCAAATCAAAGATAAAATAAAAAATAAATTAAAGTCGGTATTAGAAGATTATTTTCAGAAAGACTTTCAAAAGAACACAGCTGATTGTGATGGATCATCGGGTGGAGGTTCAGACTGTTGTGATATAGTTGGTTGCTAAAGATCGTGCTTTGTGGCAGCCCATTTTGGCTTTACTAATTTTGAATATATAGTGCACGGTTTATAGTGAAACCATGCACTAACTGATATATTATTTGCTTAAGCTAGAATTCATCAAACCAATTAATTGATCCTTATTGGCAAAACCTACTTTGCGATTCACTTCTTTTCCACCTTTATAAAAAAGAAGTGTAGGCAAGCTTTTCACTTTAAGTTTAGCAACCAAAGCTGAATTTAAGTCCGCATCCAATTTTACAAACGCATATTTTCCCTTAAACTCTTCTGAAAGCTCTTGAAGAATTGGAGCGATTGCCTTACAAGGGCCACACCATGTCGCATAGACATCCACAATGACAGCATCGTGTTCTTTTAAAAGAGCATCGAAATTACTTTCATTGGCTATAATAATAGATTCATTTTTAATCTCTGAATCATTTTCTGTTGGCTTGGGTTGCCCAGCTTGAATTGTATTGAGTAGCAATTGCAACATTTCTGGAGCTACTTTCGTATTAAAGTTGTAAAATTCTTTATTATATTTTTGATATAGCTCGGTTTTAATAAAAAAATAGATTTCTTCTAGTTGCTCTGTAGTGAATTGTGTGTAAAGAGCCTCTTTGATTTTTTCTTGGAAATCATTTTGTGAGTACGCATTTAAAAATTTTTCCAAAAATTCTTCTTTAGTCATCGTAGAATCTGTTGCTGACAAGATTTCCTCGACGTGGGCTCCGTACTTATCAATTTGTAAAATGGTATCTAAAATTTCCTTGGTATGCTCTGTTGATACAGCATTGAGGGCTACCATGGGTAGCAGCATTAACATACAAATTATTTTTTTCATTTTATTCCTTGCTCCATTTTAAATAATGATAGGCATCTAAAGCCGCTCTACATCCAGATCCTGCAGCAGTGATGGCTTGTCTATAACGCTGGTCTACAACGTCTCCTGCTGCAAAGACCCCTTCTGGGGTATTTTGGATCATTCCATATTCATCTAGTTTTAGTTTATCTGCAAGCCAAGATGTATTGGGGGTTTGGCCAATCGCAATAAAAACACCTTCGCATGGCAGCTCTTCTTCCAGAAAAGTCTGGTTATTATAAATAACGACAGCTTCAACCTCTTTTTTATCAGGATCTAAAATTTTAACCACTTCTTGAAATGTTTTAATTTCAATGTTAGGTGTTTGAGCGACTCTTGTTTTTAAAATAGCCCCCGCTCGAAACTGATCGCTTCTATGAATAATGGTCACTTTTTTAGCAAATAGTGAAAGAATCAGTGCATCTTCAAAAGCGCTATCTCCTCCTCCTACAACAATCACATTTTTATCTCGATAGAGGGGAGCATCACAGACAGCGCAGGTGCTGACGCCTGATCCCATCAGGGCCTCTTCTGAATCTAACCCCAAAAGTTTAGGCGATGACCCTGTTGCGATAATTAAACTTTTTGCAAAAATCAGCTCTCCATCGGACAAGGTAGCTTGATAAGGATAAACATTAAAATCAATGCGAGTAATATCCTCACTTTTAATTTCAGCGCCATATTTTAGGGATTGATCTCTCATGTTAGAGATCAGATCAGATCCTTCAATGCCCTCAGTAAAACCCGGGAAGTTTTCGACAAGATGGGTCTTTGCAAGCTGCCCACCTGAAACTTTTCCCTCAGCAACGATGGTTTTTAAGCCCAGTCTTGATGCATAAATCCCAGAAGTAAGTCCTGCTGGACCTCCCCCAATAATTAAAACATCATAGGGTAGGGCAAAAAGGGCCGAACAGGCAAAAGCTAAGATAACGATGATTCTTTTTTTCATGGTCATGAAATTTATAGCAGCGTTCATTAATTGTCTTTAAAAATTAAGTAAAAAGCTTTAACAACTAGATATTTAAAAATATGCATGCTGTAATAAAAAGTACTTTTATTTAATGCTTCTTCTGTCCAAGAAATACAAATATTAACTTTTAAGTTTTTTGTGCTACAAAAACAACGTAATCCCCTATCCCAGAGTTTTGCCAAAGCTCTATCCCCGCGCAATCATTAATATCTTTAGGGGATAGTTCAATGGTTGCTTCTTCTAGTTTTTTGCCAGCAGATCTTTGTGCAGTATATTTAAACATTCCTGGGAAAACATAATTCTTAATCGATGAAAATTCAATATTATTGAAACCTATGTTTTCTAATTTTTTTATATACTCCTCTTTGTCGTACATATTTGCTTCTGGAATTTGCATTATCTTTCTATTAATTCTTTTCAATAATCCTTTAAAGCTTGTTTGAGATTGAGGTAGCACATCCGTAGTAACTAATATTCCATCCTTCTTTAGAAGTTGAAAGGCTTTATTAAGAAACTTTTCTCTAGTATTAAAATGATAGGCGCAATCAAGTGCAATTATTTTATCAAATGAATTATCTGCAAAGGTTAAGTCTGTAGCTGAACCAACATGTAATTCTATTTTGTCGGAAAGGTTTAGTTTTTGAATGCGCTTTTTAGCAACTTCAACTTGCATTTGGGTGATATTAACTCCAACAATTTTTTGGACACCAAATTCATTATGCCAAAGTATATCTTGTTCTGCATAACCAAATCCAACATCTAAAACTTCATCTTGAGCTTTCAAACAGGCTTTTTGCCCAACATATCTTGCTAAAGCTGCACAAGCATCAGGGTAAGTTTTTGCATCTTTCCAATACCCCAAATTAAACCACAAAGACTTATTGGGGTCTTTAAATTTTCCATTCAAGCCAGGCACTACGTCATCTCCTAATAGAGTATAATCCCCTATTTTATCTTTACTTAACCCAGCAGAACGAACAAAACTATTAAGAATAAAATTAACGTATTCTTTGGACAAAAGAATATTTAAAATACTTTTAAACTGCTTAATTTTAATACTCATTTATGCCTCATTTAATATTTTTAGCCTCGAGGATTGCCATATTTGCATAAATAGTCAATAAAATCTGTGCAGCTTTTGAGTTGTTTGTCATCTACGTAATGATAATGAATCTTCATGTTTTCTATATGTGCATTAGCGGCAATTGCCCCGCAATAGCCAGGGATTTTTTCAATATTATGAATTGACCAAAGAGCTGCTTGAGCGACACCCCCATCAATACTGGTAACTTGGGGCTTTTCAAAACTTGTAAACGTCACTTCAATGTCTTGTAAAGACTTCAATAAACCTACTCCTGTAGCCTTGAGGACCGCTTCTTTGCGCGTCCAGGCTCGATAAAAGGCCATGATTTTTTGATTTTGATCTAATTGATGAAAGCGAGCTATTTCAGATGTTGAAAGAACCATATTTTCCAGATTATTTTTGAGAAGATTGGGGTTTATATATTCGATATCTACGCCGATCGGAAATCCTCGAGCAAAACCGTAAATAATGATATCTTGAGAATGAGATAAGTTAAATTCTAAGCCAGTAGCTGTATCTACTAATGATGGTTTACCTTGTTTCCCGTAAAAAAGTTCAATGGCCGCATTGGGCTCAAGCAGATAATATTGCAAAAACATTCGTAAAATTGCGCGCGATATAACAAAGCGTTTTCTCAAAGAATCAGTCACAAATTGCCTTTCTCTCTGTTTCTCATCTTCTGTAAGAAATTCTCGGTATGCTAGATATTTTTCTTCGTGACTAAAGTGATTAGTTATCCATAAATGGATCTCTTTATTATTGAAAAAAAGGCTGGCCATTCATCTTCCATACTTTTTATTTGTCACAAGCACAAAAGGATCCATAATTCTCAAATTATGGTAAAAAAATGGATTCACTTGAGAGTTTTTAAATTGCATAACTATTTTAATTTCTCTAGTAGCAATTTTTTTATTTCATCGTTTGATAGTTGCTCTATCTCGGAGGAAGATGTACCCAAATCATCTTTTGTATTTATTGCATTATTAGTGAATAAATTTGTTGAAGTTATTTTTTTCATCAAATGATCGACAAGCTCAAGTATGTTTGGGTAATTGAATATGATTGTAGAAGGAAGCACGATTCCCAATTCATACTCAATTTTTCCTTTTAATTCTAAAGCCATTAATGAGTCTAAACCCAGATCAAAAAAACCCTGCTTAACATCAACTAATGTTCCAGAAGGTAATTGTAAAATGTCTGCAAGCATAGAACATAGACTCTTTAGTAAAAAGCTGTGACGCTCTTCATATGGAATGTTTTCTAGCTGCGTAACCAAAGTGGCGGGAATTGTTGTGGGGATTTGACTCAATTGTTTTTGGGAATTAAACAAAATGGGGACATTTCCATTAAAATGTTTCAAAAACTTTGACCAATCTATAGGCATTACAATCAGTTGATCGGTGTTATTTTTTATAGAGTTTTCTAAAATTTTCAAACCAAAATGAGGCGCAATAAAGCCCAATCCAAAATCTTTCAGTCTTTCTTTCTGCTTATTTATAAGTTTTGTTGCCATACCCACTTCAGACCACAAGCCCCAATCAATACTAAGACCATGTAATCCTAATTCGCGTCTGTAGGAGATCAGTGCATCTAAAAACATGTTTGCTGCTGAATAAGCTCCTTGCCCTTGAGATCCCAGAATCGCTGCGATAGAAGAAAAACAAATAAAAAAATCTAACTCCATTTGTTGAGTTAATAAATGTATGTGATAGCTACCTAAAATTTTAGGAGCTATTACTTGATAAAAATTTTCCCATGTTTCGTTCATTAGAGAGCTATCTTGTAAAATACCTGCCGCATGAATGACTCCCTTTATAGGAGGCATTTTTTTTTCTATTTCTACAAATCCTGTTGTCAACTTTTCAAAATCTGAGACATCAATTTTGAGAAATAAAAATTTAGCTCCTTTTTGTTTTAACTCCATTAAAATTCTATGAGCATCATTGAGCGCATCGGATCTCCCAATCAAAATTAAATTTCGTACTCCCCGCTCAAATAACCATTGGGCAATCTGCAAACCTATCCCACCGAACCCCCCTGTGATAAGATAACTTGCGTTTTTATCTATATGCAGTTTTTTATTGAATTGAGAGTTTTCAGAAAATTGTTCCAACCTAGCTACATAACGAAGATTATTGCGAAATGCAATGTGCGTTTCCCCATCTGGCAGTAGCAATGCATTGACAATCATGTGAACATCATATTCTGAAGAATCTAAATCAATACAAACACAGCGTAATTCTGGATGTTCTGTAGCTATTACATTTCTTAATCCCCATAAAGAGGCAAATTTTAAATTAATTTTAGTATTGAATTCGCCTATTCTCTGACAGCTGCAAGTGAATAACCAAAGCTGTGGGATTTCTTTCCAAGTTGATATCACTAGAGTTTTAACAAGATATATTACACTCATACAACCGATCTTCTGCGATTGGATCAGCAATTCAGCATTGATTACAGATTCTTCATTCTGTTTTTCTAAAGACCACAAGAATATCACATTTTGACACTCAATACCTTTCTTCAAAAATGCATCGTAAATTAATTGCTGAAAATGAGTCTGGTCATCAGGATTGATATAAAAATATTGTTTTTCATTCTCAAATGATTGCTGATATAGATTATTAGGAAACACGAAAACGCAATGAATATTAAGCTTTTCTAATTGTTTTGACAATTCAACAGATAATTCAACATTATCTACAAATATGAGCCAAACCTTAGTTTTTAATGTGAGTACAACTTGATCCTTAATTTTGTTCGGTTGAACTGACCAGATCATTTGATACAAATCACGACTCATCTCTTGCTGAGAATTTAGAAGTAATGTTTTTGACTCGGCTTTTCGTGCTTGGAAACCAATAATTTCAGCAACAAGCTCATTGTTTTCATCATACAACTGAAAGTCTGTAGTTAATTGAGGTTGATCGATTAGTAATGACGATTGCACTTGCATATAGCACCAAAACTGCGATGAACTAGCACAATTTTTATAGAATCGAGCAGTTTTAATTGAGAAAGGGAGATAAAAATGTTGAGCACTTTTGTCAACTTCATTGAGCTTACAACATGCTAGGAGTTGAAAACAGGAGTCCAATAATCCGGGATGAATGATATATTCATTTACTTCAGACGCTTGAATTGGAGCCTTAAGTTTACAGAGCAATTGATTTTCTAATAACCAAACAGATTCTATCCAACGAAATGCTTTTCCTAATGTATAGCCCATTTCCCAAAATGTTGAATAGATTTCATCATGATCCCATCTCTGTCCATTTTGAATTAGCCTTGAATGAGTGTTCTCTAAAGGTAAACTTTTATAATTATGTGAAAGGTCTAAGATGAATTTACCTACTGCATGTGATTGCCATGAATTCAAATCATAAGGATCGTCATTTTTTTTCAAGCTCTTAACTTGTAAAGAACGATGTGTTTGATTTTCGTGAGTAATGACAAACTGTGCCAAACAGATATCTTGGTCAGAAATAACTAAAGCTTCGGGAAAGAATAGATCTTCAAAAAAATAATTACTTGAAGGAATCGCTTGTTCCATAGCTAGCAATAGTGCAGAGATGTGGGAAGCTGCAGGCACAACAATCGTATTAAATAAGCGATGATCTTTTAGAAAAACAGGTGATAATGCACTGAGGTGGCTTTCAAAATAAATGTCTTCCGAATGCGATAAAGGCAACCTTTTTCCTAATAAAGGATGATCAGTTGATCTCTCATTTGAATTCAAATGGATAAGAACATTATTGCGGATGTTAATTTGAGGTTCAGGCCAAAATTCCTCTCTTTGAAAAGCATACGTAGGCAATGTCAATTTTCTATAAGAACTAACCTCATGATATCCTTTCCAATTTATTGATAAGCCAGCAACATACAATCTACATAAACTCTCTGTAAGTCGCTTCTCATTTTCATGCTCTGATGGCCAGCTGTTGATATACAACAATTCTTCATTTATTAATGTAGGGGTTTCAAAAGGTAAACATATTTGATCTGGACCTATCTCAATAATAACATTAACACCTATCTCCTGTAATATCTGCAGACTAAAAGGAGGTTTCAGCGATTCCAAACGATGTCCAAGCCAGTATTTAGAGTTGAATGCTTGATCTAATATCGCTCCAGTGTCATTTGTGATAATTTGCAATGTAGGTTTTTTATAATCAATTTTTTCTGCTATTTTTTCAAATTCTTGCTCGTTGATTTCATTCTCATTTTGTGTAGATAATTGATGCATCGATTTAGTTCTTGCAATAATCAATTTCAAGCCCTCTTCAAGACAAAAGACTCCCGCTACACAAGCAGCAACGTACTCTCCTATCCCATTACCCATTACCACTTCTGGTTCAATACCCCATGATTTCCATAAAGCGCTCAAAGCATATTCTAATACAAATACTGCAGGAATAATGGAGAGGATTTAATTGATTAATTGATTATTTGATAATTCAGGATATAATAGATCAATCACGCTCAATTGGCCTTGAGCTATCAACCAAGCATTAGCGTTATCAACAATTTCTCGACACAGCGAATGATTCTCATATAGTTGTCGCCCTTTGCTTACAGATTGTGCTTGGTGCCCAGTAAAAACAAATGCTATCTTTGAGTTCTGATGCTTTTGTTTTTGTATTGAAAATACATTAACAGAGTCCTCTTGCCTTAAAAACTTATCTAACTCCAAATACAATGCTTCTTTTGTCTTTCCAATGATGGCCAAGCGATACCGAAAATGATCACGACAAACACTTGCAGTATAGCAGATGTCTTCAATTGAATGATCTAAATCTGTCTTCAAATAGTCTTTGAATCTTTTCACATTTTCTTGTAATGCTTTTGGTACTTTTCCTGAAATCACTAATGGATAAATAGACCGAAAATCACTGTTTTTTTTTGCTGTATTTGAGCGTTCTGGTGCTTCACTTACAACAAGATGAGCATTTGTGCCAGTAAAACCAAAACCACTAACACCAGCATAGCGAAGTTTTTCTTTTTTTAACCAAGCTGTCTGTTCTGTAGGCACTTTGATCGGCAATTTATCCCAAGGGATATAAGGATTGGGCTCTTTGAAATTAAGTTGTGCAGGGATGGTTTGATTTTTCAAAGACAGAATGACTTTTATTAATCCGGCGATTCCAGCCGCCGCTTCCAAATGACCAATATTTGCTTTAGCAGTGCCAATATAAATTGGTCGATTGGGTAGATTTTCTTTAAATATGTTTCCCAGGGCCACGGCCTCAATAGGATCGCCCAGAGAAGTACCAGTTCCATGAGCTTCAACATAATCGATCCTTTCGGATGATATTTGAGCATTCAGCAAAGCTTGTTTAATCAATTTTTGTTGAGAAACTCCGTTGGGCACCGTTAACCCACTGCTATGACCATCTTGGTTCACAGCGGAGCCTAATATTAATGCTAAAATATTATCATTATCTTTTAAAGCATCTGAAAGTCGTTTAAGGATGACAACTCCACATCCCTCACCTCGAACATAGCCATCAGCTTTTTTATCAAAAGCCTTACAGCTATTAGTGGGAGAAAGTGCATGAATGTGAGATAATGCTATCGAATTATCAGGAGATAAAATCAGATTTACCCCTCCAGTTAATGCCATATTGCATTCTTTGTTTCTCAAACTTTGGCAAGCAAGATGTAACCCTACTAAAGATGACGAACATGCAGTATCTATTGCCATTGCGGGACCTTGAAACCCAAAAAAATAAGCTAAACGACCCGCTGCAGCATTTAAAGAATTTCCTGTGGCGAAATAAGCATCTATTCCATTCAATGAGTTATCTAGATCTATTTTTCGAGTATAGTCATGAGTAGATATGCCAATATAAACTCCTGTTTGACTCTCACTTAACTCACTAATGAGTTGACCCGAAGACTCAAGAGCTTCCCAAGCTACTTCCAACAATACCCTCTGTTGAGGATCTAATTGTTTTGCTTCTCGAGGAGAAATCCCAAAAAACTGAGCATCAAATTGATTCACCTGTTCAACAAATCCAGCAGAGCGAGTATACATTTTTCCATGTGCATTGGGCTCAGCATGATAATAAGCATCGACATCCCATCTATCGGAGGGGACTTCTTTTATGACATCCGTTGCTTGTTGCAATACTTTCCAATATTTCTCCGGGTTATCAGCACCTCCTGGAAACCGACAGGCCATGCCAATAATGGCAATGGGCTCTTTTTTCTCCTGTTCATTTACAAGAAGTTTATTCTCTAATTTTTCAATAATATATAAAGCTTGTTTCAAAGGAGATAATTGTACGGGAGATTTTTCTTTATCATTTGTAGTCATATTCATTCTTATCTATTTTCAATTGTTTCCAGCTTATTTAAGAGCAATGAAGCGGCATCTTGTTCTGAAAGGTCATTAAGTTGATCTAACAACAATATATCTGTTTCAATTTTTGACGGATTCTCTTTAGGCGCTATAGAGGCGGTTAGATTGGATGTCTCGCTTGCAAGATATTTTGATAGAGCTCCAATTGTTGGATAGTTGAAAACAGTTGTTGTTGCCAATTTTGTGCCCAAATCAGCCTCTAATGTACGTACCAATTCAAGTGTCATTATTGAATCCATCCCCATTTGGAAAAACCCCCTTTTGTAATCTAATGATTTTTCAGGAGCCCACTTCATGATTTTCTTGACGGCCGCCTCAAGATAATTCGTCAAGATTTTTTCTCGAATGGGTTGCGAAGATTCATTCAATTGATCAATTAATTCGTGATTTCTTTTGGACTGTATTTTTTCTTCTGCAAAACGTGAAGAAATTGTTATCTCCTTCAAAAATGGGCGAGATATTTTCATTTCATACACGCCTTTAAACACGGCCCAATTCATTTTAACAAATGCTATTTGTATTGCTTCTGTTGATAATAGAAAATTCAAGCTTGCTAGCGCTTCTTGAGGTTCTAGCAATTCTATACCGGTCTGATTGAGTAATTCATTCCATTCTTGGGTTAGCATTCCTCCATCTGCCCAAGGCCCCCAATTGATACTCAGTCCACATAATCCTGTTACACGACGATAATGTGATAGGATATCTAAAAATTGATTCGCTGCAGCGTAATGGCCTTGCCCTTTTGACCCCCAAACTGAAGTGATTGAAGAAAAATTAACGAAAAAATCTAACTCCATTTCTTTGGTATGTTGATGTAAAAACCAACCGCCTTTTATTTTGGCAGATAAAACATTGGTGAGTTGTTCTATATCTAAATTTTCAAGAAGCTGATAATTACCAGAGATTCCTGCTGCATGAATCACACCCTTGAGAATAGGCAACTTTTTTGAAATATACTTAAATATACGTGTTACATCTTCTTCAACAGAAATATCACCTTTAATGACTACAATAGTTGTTCCATTCTGTTGCAGTTGATCAATCTCTATTTGTAATTCTTTTGTATAGACTCCGCGCCTGCTCACTAGTATCAATGAGCGCGCGCCTTTTTGTATCAGCAACTTCGAAACTTGCAACCCTAATGCCCCTAGTCCGCCTGTCACAAGGTAAGTAGCATCTTTCGTTATTTCTAATACTTTCTTTGCTGTTAGATTTGAATGGATTAAGCGAGCAACATGACGACCTTCTTTTCGAAGAATAACCTGATTTTCTAAATCGTTTCGCTCAATTTCATTCAATAAAGATTGTGCTGTAGTTTCTGCTGATCCCCAATCAACATCGATGAGCCCACCCCATATTTCTGGATGTTCCAATGAAGCTGTTTTACCCAATCCCCAAATGGGTGACTGCATGATTGATACATGATTTTCTTTTGCATTAATGGGTATTGCCTTTTGTGTCACGACCCATAATTTTAATGATGGAAACTCTTCTTGCTTATTCTTGCAAACTCGCAGCAAATTCAATATACCCGCGCCAGCATTGACCTGTTGTGTAAATGAAGAATCAAGCGATTTTTCAATATCTAAAAGATCAAGATGCCATAAATAGACAATTTTTATGTTGGCTTGTTTCATAGACAATTCATTAAGCAGCATTACATAATCTGGCAAATGTGTTGCATCTATATGGCAACCCTGCAACTTACCTCTGTAAACAGCATTTTTCTCATAGACTATGATATATCTACGCTGCTGCTTTTCAAGTTCCTCAGCCAGGGCTAAACCAACTCCTTGTTGATCACAAAACAATATCCACATCTCATTTGGAGGATTATCATTTTTTAAAACAGATTGTGTATCCTGAAGTATCCACTGGATTTCGTAAAAATTGTCTTTTAATAGTGGATCGCGATTGTGTTGATAAGGAGGTTGATAAAGACTAGCTTCCAACCAATATCGTTGTCGTTGGAAAGCATAAGTAGGTAAGGCTACTTTTTTATGAAAATAATTCTTATCGAACGCCCCAAAGTCTATCGAAGCACCATGCGTATATAACTCACAAATGCTTTCAGCCATCTGTTCTAAGTCGGAACGGCCACGACGCAAGGAAGGTAACCATAAACTTTTACTGTCAGGCAAACACAAACGCCCCATTCCTAATAATGTTGGATGGGGACCAATTTCGACAAATATCTCACAATTTTTATGACCCAGGGTTGTCATCCCATCATTAAATTTAATGGGATGGCGTAAGTGTTTGCACCAATATTCTGCGGTTATAGGGGTTTCTATTAACTTTCCATTAGTATTTGAAATAAATTTAAATTTTGGAACTTGATAATTGATCTGGTCTGCTATTTGATAAAAATCTTGTATCATTGGTTCCATAAGGGGAGAATGAAATGCATGCGAGACTAACAAATATTTGGTTCTTATTCCCTCTTTGAGAAACAAATCACAAATTGCCTCTAAAGCCTTTTCTTCACCCGATATCACGACTTGCTCTGGACAATTTAACCCAGCAATCGAGACCCTATCCGAATAATTTGATATTTTATCGAGTACTCTCTGCTCCGAAGTAAAGACCACAACCATTTTGCCTCGCTTGGATAAACCTTGCATAAGCCTGCCTCGAGCTGCAACCAATTGCAATCCTTCCTCTAAATTAAAAACTCCTGCAAAGCAAGCTGCTGCATATTCACCTAAACTATGACCCATGATCCATTCTGGTTTTACACCATATGAACTCCACAACATTGCCAAAGCATATTCTAAAACAAATAAGACTGGTTGTGTATAAATCGTTTCATTTAGCAAGTGATTATCTATATCTAGCGAATGCATCTTTTCCAAGAGACTAAAGCCTGCATGCTCCTTTAGCAGTAATTCACAATGATCAACAATTTCTCGAAATATTGGATAAGTTTTATAGAGTTGAGAACCCATTCCTACATATTGAGATCCTTGTCCGGTAAATAAAAACGCTATTTTTGCACTTTCATTGGCGTTGATATGACCTTGACATATGCCAGTTGCTGTTCTTCTTTGTAAAAATTGCTCTAATTTATCCTGAATCTCTGACTTGCTTTGAACAACTAGAGCTAGCCGATTAGAAAAGTGAGTCCGACACATATTGGCGGTATAACAAATATCGCTTATCTTATCATCCAGGTTGCTAT
>JAULBU010028032.1:0-17248 GCA_032358235.1 Odonthalia washingtoniensis
ATAGAGACTTTTCTGGCTTAGATGATAAATTGCATAGATTTGTATCCTTCTACATCATTGGATGCTTTCAACAGTATAGCGAAATCACTGTACGATACAAGAAGAAGAAAAATGCGTAGTGTATTAAACACAATGGTGATCGACACAACCAAGCAGCCAATGTTCCTTGGGGAAGGCCTGTCTCTGCAACGCTATGACAAATGCAAGTATGAGATCTTCCTAACCCTTTTCAAAAAGCAGCTTGGTTTCTTCTGGCGACCCGAAGAAATCTCGTTGTCCAAGGACATTGGAGACTATAAGTTACTTAGTGAGCATGAAAGATTCATCTTCACTTCGAACTTAAAGTTCCAGACGATGATGGACTCTGTGATTGCTCGGGCCATCCCGAACCTGACTCAGTACGTGAGTTTGCCAGAACTTGAAGCCTGCATGAACATTTGGGCGGCGTTTGAAACGCTGCACAGCTACTCGTACAGCTACTTGATCAATAATGTGTATCCAAACCCTTCCGAGATTCTGGACGACGTCCTGAAGGATGAGGAGATCGTTAAAAGGGCCAACTCTGTATCGACTGCGTTTGATGCACTCAACTTTGAGGCTAGTGATCGTCCTATTAAAGAAAGAATTTATTTGGGACTAATGTCCACCAATATTTTGGAAGCAGTTAGGTTCTACGTGAGTTTCGCTTGTGCTCTGGCATTCGAACAAAACAACAAGATGTGCGGAAATGCACAGATTATCAAGCTGATTCGAAATGACGAAGCTGTTCATATGTCCATTACACAGACTATCCTTAAGCTCATGAGAGATAATGAACAAGAGGGGTTTCAGGAGGTAGTCGAAGCCTGCAAGGACGAAGCCACCTCCATGTTTCTTGAAGCAGCAGATGAAGAGAAAGCATGGGCTTCTTACTTGTTTAGGGATGGCGGCATGATCGGACTAAATGAGAAGATCATGCACCAGTACATTGAATCTCTAGTGGATAAAAGACTGGTGGGAGCCGGTCTTGAAAAACACTTCGGCACCAAGAACCCAATCAGTTGGCTGGAAGCCGACAGTAAAGGGAAGCAGACCGCCCCTCAGGAACAGGAGATTATCTCCTACAAAATTGGGGCATACAAGAATGACCTATCAAACGCGACACTGGAGTGGTAATGGTAAAAATAACCGATCACATCAATGATGAGCAACTTTTGGACATCCTCCTCGAAAATCAATCAATGACTGACTACAAGATGGATGGTCTCAGCGGAGAGTTGATAACTCTCTACTGCATGAATAAGGTAGGTGTTGAATCATCGTTTGATGTGGTTTATGATGAGATATGCAGTCTCATAAACGGGTATATTACCGCGAAACTAGTGGAGGACGGCTTAGTAGAAGCTGAATTCACCGAAGAGGGCGTTAAGTATACTTGTACCGCAGAAGGTCTTGAGCTTTCAGAAATGTACGCTAAACTAAGGGGCACAGATGACACGTCGAAGAGCTAAGTCAGAGGCAAGTACTCCATACTCTCCAAATCCAAAATACAAACTGATTAAACCTAAGACCCTTAATCAGAGAGATTATGTTTCTTCGATCATTAATAATGATGTCACTATTTGTTCTGGCCCATCCGGGAGTGGGAAATCACTCGTAGCTCTGTCTACTGCTATCTCCCATATGGCAGATCCCAGTAAGCCACACCAAAAGATCTATGTTACTCGGCCTATGATTTCAACTTCTACCAAAGATTTCCCATGGATCAAAGGTAGCTTAATCGACAAGCTCAAGCCATGGTTCGCTCCAATTCTGGCCAATCTGGAAGAGCTAGTAGGGGCCAAGTACGAATTGGAAAAGCTCCTTGAATCTGAAACCATCTGCCTTCAAGCTATCGAGCTGATGAGGGGGTTCACCTATAAGAATTGCTTTGTTCTTATCACTGAAGCTCAGAATATGACAGTGCCTCAGGCAGTTATGGCTATCACGAGAATCGGTGAGAACTGCAAGATGGTCTTCGAGGGCGACACAGATCAAAAAGACCTTCGTGGAGAAGAGGACGGGCTATCATACCTAAAGAGGAAGCTTCGTGACTCTGACGATCTCTGCGGAATGGTAAGTCTTGACTCCTCCGACATCCTTCGTCATCCCCTCATTGGGCAGATTCTAGAGCGGCTTGATTACAGAGGTCTCGGCTCATACTAGGAGCTACCATGATATTCCGTCTATTTCAGGATGGCAACCAGATCCGTACTAGGTCTAATAAGGACAACATCTATATGTCGCTTAAAAACGCTAAGATAGCACTCAAAAACTATCTTAATAGAGTGAATAAAAAGGTGCTCCAAAAAGATATGCAGATTAAGGCTGAGAATTGTGAGATTATCGGCTTTGATCTTGTTGAGAAGGTTAAGTACTCACTATGAGATTCATTGTTCTATTTATTTGCTTAGTATGTGTCTATGACATATACCTAACTGTCAAATATGAAGACACCATGCATATATTTGAGAGAAATATAGTAGCTAGAATGCTTATATGTGAAGTCCCTCCTCCCAGCGTGCCGCCGACCATGGCCAGAGGAGAACCAGAAATTGACGTGTCTAAACTTATTGCATTCAAGTGCTTGGGGTTATTAGCCGCTGCAGATATCCTTGAGTGGATGGTAAAAAAGAACACTAGATGGAGTCGGTTCGTGATATACATGATGGCGGGAATTCAAACATGGCTTCTCTTTTACTTGGTGTACTAAATGCCGAATTATGAATATGCGTGCTCTGCGTGTCAGCATCAGTTTGAGATTTATCAGGGTGTCAAAGACCCGGTAAAAAAGAAGTGCCCAGAGTGTAAGAAGCTGCGGCTGGAGCGGCTAATCTTTCCTGTTATGGGCCAAGTCAAGACCATTCGGACTCTTGGCCAACTAGCGGAGAAGAATACTAAGAGGGCTGGGTCTTCTCTCCAGAATGAGGCAAATGATCGTAAGGTCGCCGCCAAAGAGAAAATCAAAGAGATCAATCAAATCAATCAGATGACCGAGAAACAAAAGATCAAATACATCGAGGGCGAATAATGACAGAGTTCATCAGTGATCCTAGCCAGCTAAACAGAACTTCCATCACTACTAAGTGCTATGGAAAAGATGGCAAGGAATGTGTATATCAGAGGGCTATCCTCATTTCTGTAACATCGGATGGGCATAGTTCTTACAAGGCCCTAGTCCATAACGGATCTCTATTTGATCCGACGTCAATCAAGTTCCCTCGCGAGTGCGAATACCGTGTCGTGTCCAAGTTGTGTTTTGACAAGTTTCTATATGCTCTAACTACAGGCGATTACCAAGATTATGAAAAAGCAGCCCGCGAATACCGAAAGCCTCAATAAGGTTCAAAAGTTCTACATCTCCGGCCACAGAGAAAGAGATCCTAAGACTCTCTCAGTGGATATTGGGGCCTCAATCAAGCTCGTTCGAGCATACTTGTCCTTCTTAACAAAGGATGAAGAGCGAAAGGCTGCTGAAGCCGCAAAAGTAGAAGCCAATAAACCACCAGATCCCGGAATTCAGCAGATCAAGATTGATGATCTGATGATGCGTAATAAGAAGCGTGGTGCGACTGTCATGACTCAGGCCGCTTCTGAAATGGGTGATGCAACTCGGGCGACTCGTATGTCCCCTAGACTGTCAAAGAATGTTCAAAAGATACGACCAGAGTGATACGAGACCATTCCCCTCCATGTACAAGGAGGGCTGTGTGACAGTGGATAACTACATAGCAGAAATGCTATTCAAGAGGAGGGCTGAATTTAGCAAGTCGGCCCTCCCTCAATCCTTCTGGAACAATCCTAAGTACAAAAAGGATTACCAGATTGAGATAATGCGAATCAATAAGCTGCTTGAGCGAGTGTGCTCCTCATGCATCCTCAAGGCCTTCAAGCAGACCAACGCTTGTTCAGTCAAGAATCCGCAGTTGGTCGCTCTGGCTGAGAAATTTCAGCAAGAGATGGAGGATAGTCAGAAGATTATCGAGAAGTCGAAAGAAGAAGTTGTCGTACCGACGAAACCGTTTGGCAAAGTTAACAGATTGAGCGAGTTATGAGTGTTACTCAAAAGGACGTATTCGAACTATTACTCGACAACTCCGAGAATGGTCAGGCTCAGATAACTAGCCTAAAATCTAATGCCAGCATTATTTCGGATATATGTGGCGACGGTCGTGGAAAATTGTTTGCGACACCATTTACCGCTGACGAGGTAGAGCTTGATATCTCTCTGAGGATGAAGAGAGGTGTATTTTTGAAAATCAGTGAATTACTTTCTAGGGTTATGCAATAACATGGCGAAAAAAGCAAAGAGTGAGACAGTTGAAACTGGCGATATCGGAATGGCAGCTATTAAGAAAAAGTATGGCGACGTCATCCGTAGTGGTTCTGACATATTTGACGAGAAATCCTACAAGCAGTGCATCGGTGTAAGTCCAGCTTATGATCTGGGACTCAATGGTGGCATCCTTGAAGGAAGCTGGACTGTAATCTCTGGAGTCCCGAAATGTGGCAAATCGAGCCTATGTCTTCAGCTTATCGCGAACGCTCAGGCACAGGGCCGTAGAGGTATCTATGCCGACGCAGAAAGTCGTGTTAAGCAGTACAACTTGGCCGGTATCCATAATCTAGACAGAAAAGAGATCGAGGTTATCAGCGGTAAAGAAGAAGATCTTTCCGCCGAAGATATGCTGAATATCGTTAATGCGATGATCCGCCTGCCCAAAAATAGGGGCTGTGTATGTGTAATTGACTCTACTTCTTCTCTTCTCCCAAGAGACGAGATGGATGCCGAAGTGTCTTCTAAGCTTCGAGCACAGTTGCCTAAGATGCTTTCCCACTGGGTTAAGCAGAATGCTCAGGTGGTTGTCAGAAATGACATCCTAATGGTGCTTATCACCCACTATATCACTAACACTAGTGGTTATGGCAAGCACAAAGTTGCAGACTGTGGTGTTATGGTGCAGTATCAGGCCGACAACAGACTTGACTTCACCCATGTAGAACCATGGGAAGAAAACGGTAAAAAGATAGGCCAGAAGACTACATGTGACATTAGCTGCTCAGCAATGGGTGCTAGTGGCAATACTGTGACATCCTATCTGAGATTTGGTCATGGTATCGACTGCACCAAAGAGTTCATTGAACTTGGCGAATCTTTCGGTCTGATCGAAAAAGCTGGAGCTTGGTTCACACTTCCGTACCTTGCAGAGCATCCAGACTTGGCCTCAGTTGCTGAGCAGAAGTTTCAGGGACAGCAGAAGGTTTATGACTTCATATCATCAACTCCATCAGCTAGCGAATTCCTAAAGAAGGAGCTTGGGTCATTGCTCGCCTAGTAGTTGGATTGGATGGGAAAGAACATAAGCTTATTCTCCAGTCCACCAAACGGAAAACTAGGGCTAAGTCAGCCCCACACCAAAAGGCCCTTTCTCTTTTACTGGAGATCTTGCCCGGAGTTGTTATCTTCGAAGAAGTAACTCTTCCGGGCTGTGGTCTATATCTCGATATCTTTATGCCATCTATCTCTCTGGCTGTCGAGGTTCATGGTAGGCAGCATTATGAGTTTGTCCCGTTCTTTCATAAGACTCGGGCAGACTTCCTGCTAGCCCGCAAGAGAGATCGTGACAAGTCAGAATGGTGCAGCCTAAACGATATCACTTTGGTGGCTCTGCCACATGATGAGGAGGACAAATGGAAGAGCTTGATAAGTTCAGCGATATCACAGGGTTGAAGGAGCTTACTTCATTCGTAGATAGATACTGTCTTGAGTTTATGACTCCGGATTGTAGTTTTGATCCTATCGTCCAAACTATTCTGGATATGCCACACGAGGATCTTATTTCTCTGTCTTCGGACGAAGCCTATGCCGGAGCTTTCAAGCTCCACTCATACTGCGTGTTCGTACGTAAAGAAACAGACAAGTGTATAGCCAAGCGAGCATGGTGTGAGGAGATTATTCATAATATCGTGGCTAGGAACTGGGGCAACCACTCCGAATACATGAAGTATGAGATTAAGAGACAGGCGATTATATCAGAAGATACCTTTGCGACTAAGGTCGAGAAGATGCGGATTTATCTGAACGCAGTAATTATTCAGTCTGACCAGAAACTTGACTCGGTAAAGAGAATGGCAGACATTCTACAAGATATTGGAAAGAAGAGATCCTATGATCGATAAGCTTAAATTGGCAATAGATAGAAAAGACTGGGCTCTAGTAATTGAGTTCTACCTACAGCTAACCGGAACTGCTGTCGCACCAGAGGTTTACGAAGTGGTCAGCAACGTGAAAAAAGTTCCAGAAGTTCGCCGAAAAGGCGACTTGGATGACTTTACAATGAGGCCAGTTGAGAGGACTCTCGGTAAGAGAAAAGCGGTCGCCACTGTAGAAACGAAGCCAGCAAAACCAGCCCGTGGCAAAAAGAAAAAATCAGTAAAAGAAAAGCAGATTGAGTTTGTCGACACTGGAGAATTGCCAGATGAGCCGGGGTTTGATCAGATCAATGATAATGTGCCGCTTACTCCTAGAACACGTAAGCCATTTAAGCCGATCGAAATGAAGTGCACTCTGTGCAAGGCTACAGAAGCTGTGGCCCCTCTCTTCAAGAGAGATCCAGAGGTCTACAAGTGTACTAAGTGTCTACTAAAAGGGAAAGTAAATGGACCTGAGTAATGTGGCTAGCGAGAGAGCTGTTTTGGCCGGTATATGCTCTCACGGAGTCGACTGCTACCTCGATACTGAGGCCTTTCTTGAGGAAAATACCTTCACTGTAGACTTCAATAAGGTTATGTACAAGTGCGTCAAGCACATCATCAATAAGTCTGACAGAGTTGATTTTGTGTCGCTTCTTTCTGCGGCGACTGATTTGTCACTTGGGGACTATGTTAACAAGCCAGACGTCCTGAAGCACTTCAATGGGGTCTTAGCTACTCCTGTGGACTCTTCAAGCGTCTTAGGACACGCTAAGAAGATCAGAAGACTTCAGTTTGCCCGCCACCTTCAGGAAACTATCAAGGAGTCCTACAAGAGCCTCAATGAGATTTCTGGAGAGGAATCCCTCTCTGACATTATCGCAGTGGTTGATACGCCTCTTTCTAACGCTTCAACTTCATACATGAAGAAGGATGAGAATAGGCCTAAGATACTTGGCGATGCTGGGGTTGATTATTTTGAGTACCTAATGTCTGATGAAATTAAGCAGATCGGCATCCCGAGTGGGTTCCCCTCATATGATGAGGCGATTGGTGGAGGGTTCCTTCGCAAGTGCGTAGATCTGGTCGGAGCCAGAACCAAGGGCGGCAAAAGTATCTTCTGTGAGAATGTGTCATTGCATGTCGCTGGTAAATTGGGCATTCCTGTACTAGTCCTAGACACGGAAATGTCAGAACTTGACCACATGAATAGATCATGGGCCAACTTATCTGGCATACCGATCAACACAATTAAGAAGGGGGAATTCAAAACAGACCCTCTTTCTCTTGAGTCGGTTAAGTCAGCAAGAGACTCACTCAAGGAAATGCCGTACTATTACATCAATGTTTCTGGTAAGGGGTTTGATGAAATCCTATCAATTGCTCGTAGGTGGGTGCTCAAGGAAGTCGGCTTTGAGCCAACCGGCAGAACTAAAGATTGCCTGATCATCTATGACTATTTCAAGCTGATGGACTCCTCTAGTATCTCTGATAATATGGCTGAATTTCAGGCTATGGGATTCCAAGCAACTAAGTTGCATAACTTCTGTGTTGAGCATGACGTACCATGCCTCTCTTTTGTCCAGTTGAATAGGGATGGGATTGAGAAAGAATCAGCCGATGTTATCTCCCAATCTGACAGAATTGGCTGGCTATGTACATCATTCACCATCCTTAAGCAGAAGTCAGTGGATGAGATTGCCGACGATGGTCCTAAAAATGGTAATCGTAAGCTAGTACCAGTACTTTCAAGACATGGCCCCGGAATGACTGACGACGGATATATCTGTCTCGAAATGAAGGGCGAGTTAGCAAGGATGAGAGAAATTGGCACTGTTAGACGACTTTCTAGAAACAAAGAGTTCCCAGAGCGACCTCAAGAACCTGAAGGCGAAGCTGAAAGCCAAGATTCCTGAGGTCCTCAACTTCTTCGGGGTCAGGACATACAGATCTGGCCATTTGCTGGTTTGTAATTGTCCAATCCACGCTGGAGATAATGTAACAGCCTTCAATATCAACTCAGATATCACTTCTGAGTTCTGCGGTCGGTGGTTCTGCAATACGGCTGGGTGTCATAAGAAATATGGTGGCGATGTCCTTGGGCTTCTCAGGGGCCTTGCTACCGTAAATGGCAACTTACCTTTTACCGAGGTGCTTAAGCTTGCTGCAACATTCTGTGGAAACGAACAAGTTGATTATGTCTCTGACGTGTTTAATGACATAGTACTGAGAGATAAGGATAAGCCAACTGGGCCATCCAGACAAGAAGTTCGCAGTAAGCTGATTAGGCCAGTAGACTTCTATCTAAAGAGAGGTTTCTCTGCCGAAATTCTTGACATCTTCGACGTTGGAGTGTGTAATGATCCTACGAAAGAGATGTACAACAGAGTTGTATTTCCGGTCTACGATCCTACTGGCAAATTCTTCATTGGGTGCGTTGGCAGAACTCTTGTAAATGCCCCAGACAAGTGGAAGAATCAAAAGGGATTCAAGAAATCTCAGCATCTATATGGTTTGTGGTTAGCTTTTCAGGCCATTTGCCAAGCCGGTAGAGTTATACTAGTAGAGGGCCAAGGTGACGTGATACGTTTCCATCAGGCCGGAATCAAGAACGCTGTTGGGATTTTTGGTTCTCGTCTGTCAGACTCTCAGGAGCTTTTGCTCCAAAAGACTGGGGTTACTAATGTGACTACGGTCTTCGACCGTGACGAGGCTGGTGACAAATGTAGGGAAGACTGTAACAAGCTTAATCGCCTGTTTAGTGTGAGGCACGTTGTACCTCTGGTGGATGATGTTGGCGAAATGACTGTAGAAGAAGTTCAAGGGTTGAAACTATGACACAAATTGTATGCCTCGCTGGGGCAAAAGAATCTGGCAAAACTACTGCGGCAAATTTCCTTCATGGACATTTGTTAAAACTTAATGAGGTCATTCGTGAATATGATATCACGAAAGCTGGAGAGCTTAAGGTCAACACCCACTACATACAGGATGGAGAAGTCAAAGAGGATATGGGGGTGCTCGACTTGTCTCGCAAGGATGATTTGTACGTCCAATACGCAGATAAGATGATTTGGCCATACGTTAAGATGTACAACTTTGCTGATGCGTTGAAAGAACTATGCATCACCATGTTCGACATCTCTCATGAGCAAGCTTACGGTAGCTACAAGAATAGCCTGACCAAGCTGAAGTGGGAGAATATGCCCGGAGTAATTACTCCGGAGGACGCTAAGTCGTTATTCCTTAAATATGACGAACCTCTCAGAGATGAAGACTTTACTGAGATTGGACTACTAGTCCACAAGCCCGGCTTCATGACCGCCCGTGAAGTCCTCCAGTTCGTCGGCACCGACATCTTCCGCCGCATGTATGAGCCAGTCTGGGTCAATCTCTTGATGAACAAGATCAAGATGGATTCTCCACTTGTCGCAGTTATCGCGGACTGTCGCTTTGACAACGAGGCTAAAGCCGTTAAGGACGAAGGCGGCACTATTGTGCGACTGACACGCCGTCCTACAAGAGACAACCACGCTTCTGAGGATGGGTTTAAGGAGTTCACTGACTTCGACCTTATCCTAGATAACGAGAAGCTCGATATCAAGTCTGCAAACCAGCAACTCTTAGAGTTTTTGGTTCAAAAAGGTATCAGCGAATTCGTCAATAAAGCAGAATAGGCTACGCCATGATTTTGACCTACTTGCGATCGAGTTCGATTGGTACTTACGCAATGTGTCCCCAAAAGTACTTATTCACATACGTATTAGGTATGAAGGATAAGGACAATGGTAAGGCCATTATGGGCAGTACCATGCATAAAAATCTTGAGCTATTAGGTAAGCAGAAAATAGCTCAACAGAATAAGAAGCGAAGCTTTGTAGACGAAGAGTTTGGCAAGATTAACTTTTCAAAGTGCTCTATCGAGTACTTCAATGATCTGTCTCATGCCTATTACGAAAAGCTCTTTCCGGGAATAATGCCAAAGAACTCTAAGAAGATTACGCTAGACTGGACACATCAAGCCATTACGAAAATGGATGGCGAGATGAATCCTCTGAATCAGAATGTCCATGCTGTAGAAGAATTCTTTGAGGTTGAAGTTCCTCATGAGTGGGCGAATTACTCATACAAGGTTGGGGACGAGGTCATTGAGGGAAGGCTCGGCCTAAAGGGGACAGTGGACCTAATCCTCAAGGAGGACGACGTATTCTTCCATATCGTAGACTATAAGTCTGGAAGAAGATACAACTGGGCTACCGAGAAGGTCAAAACTTACGATTGTCTGGCGGAAGATAAGCAACTATTGCTTTACTACTATGCCCTAAGGCTGAAGTATCCAGATAAGCATTTCTACATCTCCATCTATTACACGAACGATTACACCATTGACAAGGTTTTCGTGCCCGGTGGAGTCTTCACTTTTGCCTTTGACGACAAAGACTTCAAAAAAGCGGAGCTTATGATTCGGGAGCAGTTTGAGGCTATTCGGGATGATAAGTTCCCCCGAGTGGTTAGCAAAACTTGTAATCATTTCAAATGCAAGTATCTGTGTGCTTTCTCCCAAATCATTCCAGAAATTTCCCCAGATGTGCCAGCCTGTATCTTTATTCGTAGTGAGATTGAGAGAATCGGGCTAGACGCTGTTACGGCTAAATATGCCGATCTAAACAGGATGAAGGTTTACTCTGGTGGCGGGAGAAACGAGGTGTCACTTGAACCAAAAGACTGAAGAAATCTTGAAGACTACTCATGATATTTGGAATACGAGCATAAGTAGAATACTTTGCCGAGCATATGGAGATAGAGTAATAAATAGTGAACAGCTTCATATTTTAGCTGCAGCATTCGATCCATCGCAGGGTCATAAGGTATACGGGCCAAATTTCAATAAGGGATTTAAATGAACTATTCGACCATAGTGGTAGCCGACTTGGAAACCGGGGGGCTTTCAACTGAGAGATCACAGATAGTACAGATCGGGGCAATTGCTGTCGATGCTAGGAGGCTTGAGATTATAGAAGGGTCAGAATTCAATATTCTCACTAAGCCTCTTTACGGAGAAGAAGCCAAGGCAAAAGGACTAGAAGAAATCACAGAGGGAGCTATAGCTGTACACAAGAAGGGGCACGCTTTATTGGCCGAAAAGGGAGTCGATATAGAGACCGGACTGAAAAATTTTGTGACATACGTCCACAGTCATAACTACTCTAAGACAAAATGGAAGGCCCCAATAGTCTCGGGCTATAATATTATCAACTACGACCTACCAATCCTCAACAGAGAATTCAATAGGTTCGGTATTGAAGATCCATTCCATCCAACAATCAAGTTGGATGTTATGATGCTAATGTGGAATTTTTTCGAAAACGACAAGAACGTCACTCGCCTATCTGCCGACTCTCTGATCCGTAAGCATATGGGTTGGAAGGATAAGGGAGAATCCCACGATGCTCTTGGGGACGTGGTTATGACTGCCGAGGTCCTGATTAAGTCCATGAGACTTATCCGCAAGGCAGTTGGCACTGTAAAATTCGAGAACTGTTTCTCTGTTTAGTTGGGAGACTCTCGTGGAAGAACTCGCAAAATACGAAGCCCTTATAGCCGATCTGGCACACTCTCTCTATAGGAAGACTCACCTCTATGACTTTAAAGATCTCTTCCAGATAGGTTTGCAGTCGGCTATAAGGCTTGAACAATCGTTTGACTCGTCTAGGTCTCAAAGAAGCACTTTCTTTACCTTATGTGTCCGTAGAGACATGGTAAAATTTGTTAAGAGGCATAATCGAGCCTTCTCCAATGCTATCCTACCAAAAGACATAGTAGTTTTTGATGAGCAACAGCTCTGGGAATCGCTTCCAGACCTATCTGCTGAAGACTCAGAAATGGTCCGTATGCTATGCGAAGGCCACAGTAAAAGAGAAATAGCCAGAAGACTACAGTTGCCAACCAGAGAGATAAAAAATAGACTTGCTAAGGTGGGGGAGTTAATGTGTCGAAAAGAATCTTAGTCGGCTCTGAGGCATCATATCTAAATACTGGATATGCGTCTTATGGGCGTGAATTGATCAAGAGACTTATAACCACTGGCAAGTATGAAGTGGCCGAGATGTCCTGCTATGGATCAGCAGACGACCAAAGACGTAAAGAGATCCCTTGGAAGAACTATCCAATTGCCCCATCTAAAACTGACTCTGACGAAGTCAAAAATATCTATGCCTCTAATCCGGTCAATCAGTTCGGGGCATGGAGATTCGAGCGTATCTGTCTGGACTTTAAGCCAGACGTAGTCTTGATGCAAAAAGATCCATGGATGGACTCTTGGGTGAAACAATCTCCATATCGGCCATTCTTCTCATGGTCTTGGGCTAGTACTGTGGACTCTGCCCCACAAAATCCTGAGTGGATTAACCAGTTTGCTGATGCTGACTACTTCTACACTCTTTCAGAGTGGGCAGAAGGAGTTGTGAAGGAACAGGCTGGAGACTCAGTGAACCTAATAGGTTCTGTCACAATGTGTGCGGCTGACGAGTTCAAGCCTGTTCCGAACAAAGTCGCTCACAGGCTCTCTATGGGCCTAGATCCCGACTGGAAGATTATTGGGACCGTTATGCGTAATCAGAGACGCAAGCTCTTCCCAGACCTTCTAGAGGCCTTTGCCCTCTACCTTGCAATCAGTAAAGATGAAAAGACCTACCTATATTGTCATACATCATATCCAGATAATGGGTGGGATTTGCCACAACTCATGATGAAATATGGGATTTCGTCTAGGGTTCTCTTTTCGTATGCCTGTGAAGAATGTGGCAAGCTGACGGTATCAAAGTTCAGCGATACACTTAAGCAGTGCAAGAATTGCAAGAAGTATGCGTCAAAGCTTTCCAGTGTTAGTAACGGTGCTACAACTGCTGAATTGGCCAAAATCTATAACCTATTTGATCTGTATATTCAATACAGCAATAGCGAAGGTATGGGAATTGGCCAGTTGGAGGCTGCAGCATGCGGCATACCAGTTATGTCTACTGATTATTCAGCTATGGAATCCATAATTAGAAAAGTTGACGGATTCCCGATTCCGCTAGTCTGTAAATCGCTTGAGCTTGAGACTGGGTGCTACAGAGCCATACCAGACATCAATGAAGTAGTGGACTATTGGAGAATGTTTTTCTCTTTACCGGAATCTGGAAGATCGAAGCTGTCTGAATCAACATTGGCCGCTTACAAAAAGAACTTCAATTGGGATAACGTTCTGTCTAAGTGGATGCTGTCACTAGACGATGCTCCAGTCTCTGTTTGGAATAAGCCATTCCGCCAGATTAAGATTCCAGATCAGGCGGTTCCAACTTTCAATAACAATAAGGCCTTTTTAGATTGGGCAATTAATACTTATCTGCCGCATTCTGGTATGATCAACTCTTATGAGGCGAATTGCCTACTAAGAGATCTGAATTTTCAATCATACAGACCTAATCCATGTGGATATTTCTATTCGGAAAGTTCCTACTTCAATCGAGTTCCCTATGTCGATTTCACCAGAGATCATGTGATCAAAATGCTTAAGGCCAAAGCAGAGATCTTTAACTTTTGGGAATCGGTAAGATGTGGAAAAAGGCATTTACAGAATGAGGATTGGCTCAATGATTAGTACTACATGTAGAGATTGTGCTTTTAAAGAGATGCACGGCAGAGTTCAGACTGGTTGCTCCGTAAAGGCTCTAGACATGTTCAGAGAAGCCGGAACTGAGATATCGAGATATCAGGATGAAGAATCCACGTTCTACAAGATTGATCAGCTATGTATGTGGAGAAGATCCGACTGGAATGGCGGGGATATCGCCAAAGATGTCTACATCAGATCTAACATAGTCGTGATGCATGACGAGAGCAACAATCTCGACCAAACCCTAGAAGACATCTATAATTTGGACACTCCCAAGCCTCCTAGGGTTATAGTATGTCATACCACGAAAAATCTTCTTGAGATTTACAACAAGTGGTCCAAAAAATTCGGAGCCGATAGGTTCTCTTGTGTTCAGATCATCGAAGCTCTGTATGATGGAGCTGGATGCGATGAGGCATTCAAAAAGTCTAAGAACGGCTGGATCTTTTTCATCAAGTCTGGCGATAGGGTGGATAAGGATACCTTGAACATCCTGAACCACTCCGTGAACTACAAGATGAGCAAGCATTTAGCAACCACTGGTATGGTCTGCTATATGTCAGTAGCGTACAAGTACTTCAAGGGACATTTGGGAAATATGCACGCCGCAATTCTTGGAATTGAGGGAGCCACAGTAGAATGGGGAAAGATAGATGAAGATTATCGGCTATTCATTGCGGGACAATCCTCCGAAGGCTAGCCCTTTCGTGGACAAAGTGGTCAAATTCGACCAGTATTCAAGCTTGGACTGTGATTATGCCATCGATATTACCTTAGGCCAACTAGAAGAAGATCCAAGAAAGTGGCTTAATGGTGCTGGTGCTTACTATGGAGATTACTATGATCAGAATGGCACGTACTCTCTTCACTGCATGTTCCCATCCCTAAGAACTATATATCCCGGCATCTTGTACAAAGGATCGCTACTGGCAGAATGCAAGACCAAAAATCCGATTGAAGAGATTTGCAGAAATAATATCGTCTCCTACATTCCTCGACCAATTTTTAGGATTATTGCATGAGTACATACATTCTTTTGTCAGCGGGTTCTGGCAGATCGATGCAGACAAAGGGTGCAAAGGCTCTACTGTCTTACGATGGGACTACTGTTATTGATCACCAAGTCAAGACCATTTGTAAATTCGACAAAAAGGCCGATATCGTTATTGTCACAGGGGTTGGCCACGACAAGATCGTTAAACATGTCAGTAAAAAAGAATATGACATTCGCCTAATTGTGAATCAGAACTACAAGCTTACGAGCCAAACCGACAGCCTTAGGCTTGCTATGAACGCGATTAGGAAGGACTCTGTCTACGTCATCCATGGAGATATGATCTTTAACGAGGCTTCGCTTAGTCCAAATTCGGACTCATCTGTATCTTTGTGCTCTAACGAGGACAAAAAAAGCGTTGGGGTCTCCCATGATAGTGGCCAAGTTATTCAGTTGTCCTATGGGCTTCAGGACAAATGGGCTCAGATATTGCATATCACCAAGAAGGACTTCCAAGCCGCGAGATCTGTCATCAATTCCTTCAAGAACAACAAGATGACATTTGAGTATGTCAATATGCTGCTAAAGAATATTAGCATGTCTATTGTCTACGATGGTGTGAGAGCTATGGAGATAAATAAGAACTATGAAGACTCTAGTAATAACTGCTAAGAACGACTTTCGGGTCCAATCTCTAATCTCTCCACTGAGGAATATCATGGAGGTTGGATTTCTGCAAAAGCATGATCCTATTTCCGTATCAGAATTCGGTGCGGACATCATATTCTCAGACGAGATGGAAAATACCCCAGACGCTTATGATCTGAAGAAATTGTCTACTATACGTCCGTTCATCAACCTCCTCTTATTCGCAGAGTCGTCCTATCAGTCGAAGTATGAATCAGACATATCATACATCGGTGCTATCTCAGATATGGAGTCTTCTCTGCTCGATATCTACAAACTCGGATACAATGTGAGGAACTTCTTTGGCACACCTTCTCTTTTACCGTGTTATTCCGGTTCGGTCGGAGCAAGTGAGTGCTGGAGCATTTATCGATCTGCTAAAGTGTCCCCAATCCCAAAGTCTGATATTGGATATCGGGAACTTGACATTATTGCTTCAGACGGCAATCCTCTTAAATATACAACGAAGAGTGAATTCATAGCTGAAGCCATTAAGGGCGTTAATGGAAAGAAATTTAAGCTAAGCATGTCCAAATCTGCTATACTTGGTAGTAACACGAATTTTGATCGACTGTCGCAAATTTTGACAGAAATTGGATTTGCTGCTATCTCTAAGAAGGTGCTACAGGAGAAGAAATGTTTGGTTTAATCGTAGCAGATACTAATTTCTCAGAAAGATCTGTGCTTGTCTTCGAAGAGCTTAACAGGAAGGCCAAAGGGACTGATGAGGCCTCCCTTTTTTATATCAATATCAGTTCACAGGTGACGGATGCTGATTTCTCTATTATGAACATAACAGAGATTGCCAATGCTTACGGATGGACTCTCGTGGCGACTTGCCTAATGTCAGCCGATATACTCAAAAAGACGGCCATAAACGCGACAAAAGCGTATTATCTTATGGATCTAGGTTTCATTATGAAGCCGTATGACTTTAATGCTGTTTATGAGACCCTATCAGGACTAAGGCTAATAGTTCGCTCCGAGCATCATCAAAGATTCATCAAGAACCTTTTCAATCTCGATTCAGTCGTCCTACCGTTTAATGTGGATACTATATGCAATATGCTATCGTAAATGGAGCTAAGCTCCGTCATGCCTATCTTGAAGAGCTAAAGTCAGTCCCGGTTATTGCTCTAGAGATGGGCACCAATGAAACAAAGATCAGGCGAGCCCTGAAGTTCTTGGGGGTTCCTATCAGATCCTACGCGGAAGCTCAAAGCATCGCGATTTCCCAAGGCATTGCCAAGCATCCCACCAAGGGCAAGAAGCTCTCTAAGGAGACCATCAATAACATCTCGGCCCAGAGATCGAAAGCTTGGCTAGATCTCCCGGAAGAGGATAAGCAGAGATTCAGAGACGTCAAAAAGGAACAATGGAAGAATATGACCGAGTCTGCACGATCCGAATTACGATCTGCGGCTTACGCGGCTATCCGAGAATCGGCTGAGATTGGCTCCAAAACCGAAAGGTATGTGTCAGCAGCTCTTGAAGAAGAGGGATATGGAGTCATCATTCATGCCAGAAATTTGATACAAAGTCAGGCTCTTGAAGTTGACATGTTCGTCCCTGACCTTAAAACTGCTGTAGAGATTGACGGTCCGTCGCATTTCGAGCCGGTTTGGGGATCTGAAAAGCTAATGAAGCAGCAATCTGCTGATACGGCCAAACAGGGACTATTGCTCAATAATGGTTATGTC
>JAULBU010028043.1:0-17247 GCA_032358235.1 Odonthalia washingtoniensis
CATCGTTGTTTCGGAAGTAGGTCTGAACGAGATCCATGAAGCCTGTCAGGCTTCTATGTGACAAGTTTTTCAATATTGGAGTAAGAATTTGCGTTGTGGATTCGTTACACAGTCCCATTGTTTGTCTTGTGGTAACAATCTGTTGTAACGAAACAGAAATACCGTCCCGTACCAAATATGGTGGTAAATGTGTTTTACATTCAGCCGTATTAGTCAACCCTGTAGAATCAAGTACATAAATCTGGATGGATCGTTGTTTTAGAAACTAAGTATGTGTTGAACTTCGACCCATATTTGAAATTTTTGGTCCCATATTTTTCACTGTTTCATTCATTCTTGTTGCCATCCATTTGGAAGTAGACTGATATGACTGTCTGAAGAATGTACTGATGTGCTCATACGGTGATGCATCAATAATATTTAGACTTCCAAACCTAGAGAGGTCTTCTACCATGTAGTATAGTAAATGGAACTTCAATGTGTGGAATCCGGTATCGCAATGTTTCTGAAATGTTTCTATGCATTGAAATTTGAGAATAGAAATTCTGTCCCCGATGTCAGCTATCGACTCCTGTGATCATCCGAAGGATTTATTGTCGTATAGAAAATCTTGCATTGATGTTGTGCTATTTGTGCAAATGTTTATCAAAGAATAATCATAGTGGTAACCAGTGACTCTATCAATATATCTTGCCACGAAAGGGAAAACGATATCCAAACATTTATGATATTTTTCCTCCAACATTCCTTGAATTGAATCATTTAGGAAGAAATAGTTCAGCTGTTGGGATGTATCCCTTGTTGAGAAGTCAACCTGAAACCCGGTGCACCGAACTGGTTTTCTATTGCAGCGAGGAGTGAATTACAAGGCCGTAACAACGCCACGCGTTGTGTCCGAAATTGTTTCCCGTTCTTCCGTTTGTCCATGATTTTCATAGTTAAGAATGGACTTGACAGATATGTCATAAAACAAGTTTTGATTGCTTTAGAAGTACCGAGATGAAGGTTATGCAATATTTCATACGTAACAATTGAGAACATACCGGTAACGGCATCCCTTCCGCTTCGTACACTGTGAACGGTTCGGAGAGGGGATCATGCAGATATTGGGCCTGTTTTGAAATCAGTTGAAGTGCCTAAGCATCTCATGCATAGACGTGTGGTGGTAAAGTTATGAAGAACTGCAGACATGTATTTTATTTTTGGTGTGTCACAACAGTATGACACTATAACAGGGAAGCAATTCAATTTCACCTTCTTGTTTGTACATAATGTAAAACCTCCCATGGAATTTTCAATTAACGGCACAAGAATCGTTTTCATTACGTCATGCAACGAAACCATTTATCATATAGACTCCGCACTGACGAGGTCAGTGAGACGTGAGCGCCAATCGCAGTAATGTAATCACTGTCTGTGTCACTATTACTGCAGTAATCCTCTATGACTTAGACGACGTGTCTGTACTTTGATTCCACTCAATTGAAGACTTTTAATTGGTCATTACGTGGTATCTTATGGATATGTGCAACTGTGCAAAGAACTCTGAGTGCAAAGAATGTGAGATATAATCACGTTAAAACTCGTTGAAACAAGGACTAAATATCACATCTGTGACACTAGCAAAATTCATTTGTGTACGTAAAACATCAATGCCGTCTTTTTTTGTATAGGAAAGCTTTTCTATTTTCGTATGACGAAGTGTTTTATGGTATCTACTTTTTTGAAAACCTCCATCGATTAAACTACGATCTACTGTTCCGTCCACAATTTACATGCATTTCTTCCAATCAGTTATGTGGTTACGAACAGCATCTGCATTAAAAGCGTGAAATAGAAACATCCGGATTACCTTACGTACAGCGTCAATTCTAATTCCTTTTCATAAGGTTACCAAATTATTTACTGTAACATTAACATCAGTGACCTATTCCGAACGTTCGAAGGGACGTTGATAATCAGGAAGCGCACAGTCCAGTTCAGCGCTGTACACTATTTCAAAGTCAGGTCCTTAGTGATGGGCATCGGATCTGTCGATGTTCGGCTGATAACCGTTTCCATTTGTGTCATGTCGCATAGTGTGCAATATGTTCTTCTTCGTGTATTTTCATGACGTGGAATGCCGTTTGTAATCAACTCAAGCGTCTGTTTAGTATTTCCTATATGTTGTATTGCAGACGAATCTTTTTGTTACCATTATTGTGGAATGTCGGATCCAGAGCAATAATTAGAATATTGGTAGAAACATTTCTGAATAGGGACCAACCTATTCTCTGATATTTCATACTTTTTACTGCCAGTACCGGTAGTCGATCCTGCCACTGTAAGTAGTGAAAATAAATATAATCATGTTTCAATTTAAAATATGTAAATAGTTTGCTCCTTAAGGAGGCCGAAAAAGTGCAGAGAATTAAATAATTGATTTCCTGATGTACAAAATCAATGATTTAATTTTTTGCAAATTTCCGGCCTCCACAAGGAGGAAAACTTTTGTGCTGAAAAAAAATTGAATTATTTAAATTCCTGCAAAATTTTGGTTTTCATATGGAGGAAATTGTTTTACCAATTTTGTTTTGTCCGCAATTTGTAAGTAAAATGACAGCCCTTATTAAGTAAATACATTACATGGCAAAAAAATGACAGGAACATATACACATTTAACTAAAATCGTTTCTGAGAACAAGCGTATATTTTACTTTAACGTATATGTAGATAAAAACTTAGATACGAAAGGTAAAAAAGAACAATTTATTCAAGGAGCAACTGTCAACCTAACGGTGACTCTTCAACATCTCCCATATCTCCAATCATCCATATTTTGTAGTTCATCGTCACCACCATCATCACTTTCATCGGTTTGTCTGTCGCTATGACCACGAATCGAAGGACTGTTTGAACTTCGCGATGTGTCAACAGATAGAAATTGACACTTCCTGCGGAAAATGCATTCGTATTCGTATGAAATAACATCTTTCAAATTGCTACCGTCCGGGATAATATACATATGATACCTCAGTGCTCGCGTTCCATTCTGTCAAAAATAGCCGCAGCAAAACGGGGAATAGCATCGTTTATTTAGGAAACCAGTTTCCGGGACAGGATTGGAAGAAGTGGGTAAATCAGGGTAAATGGTAGTTGCTTTATGTGAGTTATGCCGCGGTTCCTAGAAGTGCGGGGTAACCCCGATTCTGGCACAGTTAAGTGTCGATGCAAGTCTCAGTTTGAAAGTCACGTTATGCTCCTCTCCCCAGATCTACTAGCATCTGGATGATGGAAGAACGCGTGGTTACAAGTGGGGATCACTGGCTACTAACGTAGACGTTGCTCTACTTGGCGCCTGTTGTAGATTAAGTTTCCCTTTTCTGGTTCCCTGACTGATTGGAGTACAATTGAGTTTTCCGAAGGTTCTTATTTTGTCTGATAATGTCTGGCTACTTTTATCCTTTCTATTCCTCTTTACCTTGGAGTATAAATCGGATGAAACATAGGTTAGATTATAATAAGGAAACGATCTAATTAAATGCAACGTGTCATGGAATGCTACTTAAACGGCGATAGTTCTAATTATATCGCTTGATTTAGGATTTTGGTCATGTGTCAATGTGCACATATTTAGTGTCTGGTCTTGCTCCGTGTACTATGGGCTACAGTACGAGCATGAGGGTGAAAACTTGATTGACTGTATTCGATCACTGCATTGATGTACTGTAGTGTTGTTTGCCAGTTGTGTTGTATGCCGCCCTGTATACAGAAAACATTAGTGGTGTAGGGTATGCCTGCGTACAGTGTCAAGTGGAAACACGTGTGGACGTTCACTGTTGTACGATACATTGTTTTTATGCCCATCTTATACGGCTTTTTTTCCAGGTAGTTCTCTTCACTCAGTTCGCTTTCCCTGCATTTCTTTTCTCCCCTTTCAGTACGTCATCGTCGTAATATCATACTATCATAGTAATTATTGTCGTTTCACTGTCGTATCATCTCCGTAGTATTATCCTCCCTTTTGTCGTATCTTCCTCATACCGTCGTCGTATCATTGTCATACTCATATCTTACCATTTCGTATTACCATATTCATATAATTAGATCATACCTAGTCATATTCATATCCTTCATCATACATATCCCATACTCATATCATATCTATATCATACTTATAGCATACTTAATCATAGTTACCCAATACTTCACATCATACTCATACCATGCTCATTTTATGCATAATCATACCCATATAATACTTCATATCATAACATATTCATATTCAAATCATTCCCTATCATAAATACTTCCTCCTTCACCTTATGCTCACTTATTCCCATCCCCTCGTCGCGAGTCACAAAAACGACGGCACCTTCCAATCGTTCTGTCGATTCGACATTCCGACCACTTCAATTTTTGTGTTAAGACGTTGCTCATCCTTGCGGTTTGATCGTGAAGCACCAACCCTCAGATTGTTTGCCATTATGGTGTACAAGGGCGAAGTTGTGGTAAGGACAGATTTGGTAGTGGATTCGGCTGAGTTTTTGTTCCAGGGAACTCAAGCAATACAATCCAACTCGCCAAGATCGTAGCTTTGGTGTAGAAAAAAGACGTAAATTTGAAGGTGGCGTTCTGAGGCTGACCTTTCTTAACTACTACGTTGAATACGGTATTGCTATCCATCATAGCTTCATGTTTTACCGATCTTTCAGGGATTTCCTCAACCAGCTCCTTCACCAAGAATTAGTAATCAAATCCTAATACCAATGCCTGCACTTCAGCTGCTATCACTGCCCTGGCCATTATTCCACATTTTTTGCTACCATAATGAACTATGTTACCTGCTCTAAATTTCTTTCTAAGATGGGTTCAAAACTTTGAAGACCATCGGAGCGTGGAAAATGCACAAGAATATGGAATACCCGCAGCAACGTCTGAACAAGATCAAATTGTCTCCAATTATTTTATCCGATACCCTAGAAGATCTTTGCGCAGAGCAGAGAAATATTTAGCGATTGCACGGAGCTCAATTCATGGTATACTCCGAAACAAACTGCACATGTTCCGGTACAAACTTCAGATAGTCCAGCAACTTTAAGACCGTGATTACACTGTCCTCACTTACTTTGCTAACTGGTGTTTGCAAAATATCCAAACGGATGCCTCGTTTCTGAATCGCATAATTTTTTCCGATGAATGTGTCTTCCACGTGGCCGGAAAAGTCAACGAGAACAATCTCAGAATCTGGGGAACGGAAAACCCTCAGGAGCGAAGGTTGATAGCTAGAGATAGTGAAAAGTAACTGTATGGTTTGACATGTCTGTAAATGAAGTCATAGGTCCGTACTACTTTGACAAACCAATCGTCAATGGAGAGAGTTACATCAATTTATTGAACAATTTCTTCTTTACGATGTTGCCCAGTTTACCCCTGGATACCATTTTCCATCAAGATGGTGCCCCAGCACACCACAGTTTAGCAGTGCGACATTTATTGCATAATAAATTACCAGATTCGTGGATTGGAAGAGGAGGCCCCACACCCTGGCCAGCTCGCTTCCCATATTTGACTCCTCTTGACTTTTTCTCATGAGGATATGTGAATGATAAGGTCTACCAGACGACTTGTCCTAATTCAACACAATTGAAGAGAAGAATCATCTCTGCTATTAGAAGTGTACATGTGGAGATGCTAAAAACGTATGGAATAACGCCCAGGAGTGGCTTAGCGCTGTTATTAGACATTATGGTGGTCATTTTGAACACTTGTAGCACCTCGTATAAACTTTGAGAGATACAGACTAGTATGCAAAAGTCCACTAACGAAAATCTTTTCTTGCTTTTCTATTGTGATTTTTGAAATATATCAGGTCTTTTCCGGACACCCAGTATTGCTTCGGTTCGGTCGTACGACTGAGATGCTGTGAAAACAGCGTCATTATCGTCCCATGTACCTCCATATATATCATCATAATCACCATCATCTTCCTGATCGTCTGTAACTACCGTTTCTTCAAATAGCCTTGTCATATCTTGGTTTTTGTCTTCGTGGTTTTGTAGGTGAGATGAGTAATTTTCGAGATTTTCCTCCCAAAATTGGGTTTCCAACAAGAAATACAAACAGTCTCTCGGTTTCAACCCATCTCACCTCCAAATCATGCTCATGACACTATTACCTCTAGGTTTTAAAATTTTTGTATTTATTGCAGTTTCAGAAGTTTTCATGAAATCAGTTGGTTCAAATTCGTGTCAATCAATATAGCAACCACCTTTTTCTCTTTTCTCATATACCTACCATGACCTCTATTTTCTAAAAATATCATTACTTTATGACGGTTTTCCGTTGAGTCAATTTTTTTCTTTACCCGACTTATGAGCTTACATACACCTCACAGTCCTTTAATGGTTAAAACAAAAAAAGGGCTACACGCCCCTGACAAAAAATTGAGAAAATTCCGGAATTATTTTACTCGTCACATTTTCGCACGCCGCAAATCCAAAATTCGCAAATAGGTAAATGGGAACGACACATTGTGAGAAATATTACTTACTGTATCTATCCATGACGTTTTTCGTCAATTGTGTTGATTGCGTTGAAATTTGGGAATTTATACTATTATTGGTTCGTTGTAATTTTATCATTAGAGGCCCAAACATGCAGATTATTGAGTGTTACTTATGTATTGCAAATGTGCATTTGTCGCTCATGCGACGACGGTCACGTAAATATTGAGCAGTTAATCTTACAGTATCCTGTCGAATTTATTACAGTATTCTTAATACACTGCCCACGCACAGGTATGACTTTGTCACGTAAATTGTAGTTTCAATACTCCTGCTCGACAACAGCAGTGCACCTCAAATAGAAAGAATATGCAGCTTTGAGAAAATTTTCTTCTCGCTTCTTCCCACTCTCCTCAACTATATTTTTCAATTCACAGCACCGAACACAACTTGTAATTTATAAGTTTATCCATTTATTCATCAAAGCGGCCGTGTCCAAGCGGCTTGGTAAATAAGTCCGCAAGCTGCTCTTTTGTCGGAACATACTCCAATTTAATTTTATTCGGCATCACTTTTCGCGCGGATAATTGTAGTACCAGCCAATATGCTTTGACGGAAGAAACTTTCTCCTTCCTTTTGCAAGCAGCAAACATGCAGTATCATCCCCATGAATTATTGAAGGACCAAGTTATCCTTCACCCAGGTTTTTTCAATAGAACTCGTAACCACAAGATGATTCTTGTTGCATAATCTGCAACTACATATTCTGTGCTGCGCGTAATGATATATAGTCTTTTAGTACTACAATCAATTATGTGTACCACCACGTAAGTCAACAGCCCCGTTTATGACATGGGCGTCAGCAAACGATTGGTCCATAAGACGTCCGCATATACGTGCATCATGTACGGATTACACTCACATATTTTGAGTAACCTTTGACCTTTTTCCTTTTCCACTTTTAATATTACCTTTCAAAGCTTGCCAATGTCATTCATGTGGTGTTGGAACGAAGCCACCTAATTCCCCGACTTCATATGCGATACCTAGCCTCGCACACAAACTCAAGTATAACATGTACGTCACAAGTTCACGATATTGACAACTTATTTGCGAATCTCCTACTTGTATGAATGCCAGTTTCCTGCGTTCTTAACAATCTTATAGTGCCACATTCTTTATCATACAATTGGTCATTTAGAATCATTCCAGTACTTTCTGCACATGTGACGTTTCTGTCATGAAAATAAGTTTCGCGTCACCATCTACTCTTGTGCCCAAGAATCATTCTACACTTCCTAATTTCTCCATCATGAATCAGAAGCTCATGGTTTCCTCCCATTTGGAAATATTTTCATTTTTCTTAGACATCATTAGAATTTCATCAACATTAACATCAAATCCAACTTCCCGTTTGTAACTACTGTACAAACAGCAGTCTGCTTCACTCGGGATCATGCCACATTTTCTTCGAGAAAAATATCCAAAGTATAGTTCCCCCTACGGGATATATAATTTTTTTCTGTATAAAGCTTTGATCAATCATAGTTATTTCTCCATTCGTAATCGGTTCTGAGAACCTGGTCGTGAATTTACGTAAAGAACTTCATTTCATACAGCAATAAATAATGCAGTTCTCATGTCCATGTGATGTATTTCAACCTTCAACTTAACCACGAACAATAAGATGGTTCTTAACGATAATGGTGAGAAAAGTGCATGTGTAAGGTCATATTCCACGTCGTGTGTCTGCATGTACCGTTTAATCACGAAACGTGCATTAAACATGTCAACACAAATAGCCTCATATTAATTTATTTTCAACAACCACTTGGTGTCAATTGGCTTCTTGATCGCAGGCGTATCTAAAATTAATACACTTTTAGAATATTAATGTAACGCATCTCGTCGTCACACGTCGCCTTCCATTTCTCTGCATCCGCAGCCTTCATTACTTCCACTTACGTCTCAGTTGTAGACACTTATTGTGACACTTTCTCAGCTATCAATACTGCCTTTTAATTCCCCCCCACTGTATCCCTCGGATACATCCTTTCCAGCGACATGGTGATCAAGTGATTAATGCACTCTAGCAACTTGTTGCTCGTTGACGATGCCTTTTTCAAAAATCTGTTTGTCGATGGCCACAGCCTCAGTAACTACTTTCGTTTTGTTATTTGATCTGCGTAGGCTTCCAATTTTCTTGGTATTCAATCCTTTCCATGCCTAAATTTCATTATCTTACGTATCAACTGCATTTTTGCTCAATTCATCACATAATGGTGACTAACTTTGATATACGTCGCGTTCTTTGGAACTTTTTTTGTCTGTTCTCTCTTTCTTCGTTGGTGTTCAACAGTAACTGTGTTCATTTCAGTGTGGTATGTTGAATCACCAACGGTCTTATCTAATGTAACTGTACTTCAATCGTCATTATAGTGATGTACATCTGGTTCTTCGATGAATGTGACATTCCTGGTGTAGATAGCACAACGTACCCTCTGATATCCCTATTAAAATGCCTCTCCCGCCGTTACATCTTGCTTAGTGCTGTTTTGAAAATAAATGTATATTGTGGAGCCAAAGTTTTTAAATTTCTTCAAGTAAGGAGTATTATGGAAGAAACTTTGATATGGGGTTTCTCAGTTGCTGAAGATTGAAGTCGCGCAGAGTTCACGTATCATGGAACTATACAGTACCGCATATCCCCAGCCAAATTTTTGAGAAGCTGCAGCCATGAAAATTATTCCATTCATTTCGATTATCATCCTTTTCATCTGTTTGTATCCGAGCGTGAGCGGCTCTGCCCATTAGGACATGCTTTATTACATTCAATATCAAGTACGCCTAGATTTTTGATGAAGTATACTCAGTACCCTGTTCGGTGCGAAGTCTTTGCACCTCTTGACCTTTATTATTTTTAAAAATGATAAATATCTCTATATTACCCATCATCTGCGATTTTTTCTTCATAAGAAAGGTTGTGGCCATGTGATAGAAATCCTCTATCATTGTCACCATGATGGGTCGGAAATACAGTTCCCCATTCACATCCAGAATGGAGAACAGACCAGATGTATTTGAGTAAATCAAGTTTCCTGGACAATTTGTTCGTACACCATGCACTATTCTGAATGGTTTGTGTGACATTTGGCGTATTCCTTTCCTTGTTCAGAACTTACAAAATTTAGAGACTTTTTTAAGTCTTTTGTTGGTTCACTTAGCAATACAAGCCTCTTAAAATTGTTTGCAACACTTTCTAAGTGATTAACTAATCTGTAATGCCACATTTTCATCTCACTGGGCACATCTCAATCCTCATTAGTTTCCTAGTCCTCCGTAACATTGCTGTCAGTCATTTCAAACTAAGGTTTTGATTTGTTGTTTTCTTCATTTTCGTATTCGTCTGTGACTTTGGTGATAGGTTGTTCTGTTATTACATTCAACATTCACTCATTGTGTAGTAAATCAGTTCGGTACAAAGCGTCCTTGACTTTTATTTCCGTTTCAATAATCTTCCGGTTACGTGGTATTGTGTAATGATTGGGTTAAAACTGGACATGGAATATGGGTTCATTTTTCAATTGACGGACTAACAGTAATCTTCTACCAATCATTAGGAATAGTTTTTCGTAGCCGTAAGTTGAATTCTGTCTTATTGCCTTGATTTCTAGCTTCTGTGATTCAGCTGTTGTCTCAACTCCTCGTAAAGATTTCTGATCATGATGAATGTTGTTTTTCTAACTGTATAGTTATGTGATGCCCCTGAATCAATGATACAGGGCTCAAAACTTGATTTTACTTTACTAATAAAAGCCTAATCATCACCGTGTATTGGAAATGCGTCAGCTAAATCTTCTTTGTCAGTATAATCCTCCACTTTTCTTGATAATCGTTTCCTTCTGGCTTCACGATGACTTGTTGTTTACCTGCTTTTTACATAGGAAGTCGTATTTCATATGGCTAAGCTTGTTGCACCAGTGCCTCCTTTCCTTAAATCGTCGATTATTAACCATCGTACCCTCACGAATTTCAGTAGTTCAAAAGGCAGCAGCTGTAATACATCTTGTACCTGGGCGCTGAAGTGGAACGTGTAGAACTAATGTCTTCTCTACCGAGTTCTTGGATCTTTCCCAAGAGCTCGTGGTATGGTGATTTTTCAAATGACAAATTCTTCATTCTCACACTTCTTTTTCAAACGTCTAGTAAGCCATTTGTATTAATATCCCACTTTTGTATGTCGAGAACGACGTGCTACTCAGCCTCTTCGCTTACTGTTGAGCTCTGCCTTGATATACCAAAAGGCTCTCTCTGGATTTCATATTAATTAGTATTAGTTTCAGATGAATGTCTCTGAGAATATGTTCATTATTTGACTTGCATTTTTATATCAATTATATTCACAAACTACCGTTATCTTATGTTTATCTATTGATTTTAGAAACATCACCGTTCGTGTACCAGGCACCGCATAAGGTAGCTACGAACTAGCATTTTATCTTCAAAATATGTTTCCATTTCTGCATACTTTTCTGCGTGTGTCCCCGTAGTCTTGATTGTGCAAAAGTTTTGTACTGCGGTTGTAGTAAACAGTTTGGATCTATCGTCATTTGGGAAGTAGCGGTGGAGCTTCTTTTCAACTATTTATTGGTAAATGATATGTATTTACAGACTGAAGTCTTTTCCCAGCTCGAATTGGTGAAGTTCTTTTAAACATGACAGTTTCACTGAAATTTTAGGGTTACTCATTATGAATTTGTCTTGATTGCATTTTTTTCTTAGTGAAAAAGTCCCAGACTTCTAATCAGATGAAATGCCGCAATTTAGATTATTGTTAGTTAGTTTTAGTTTTATCTTAGAGGCTGAAGCACTCAGTCTATTCCGAGTTACTTATGTATTGCAAAAGTACTTTTGTGGCTCATGTGAAAAATGTTAAGTAATTTTTGTGCCGTGAAACGTACAGAATCGTTTCGGCTTACTTAGTCTTATTAACATACTATACGAATATACGTATGACTTCTTCGCGTCAAGTTTATTTTCAACATATTGTAATATTTAGAGCATCGAAATCAGTGGTGAATATTTGTGAGAAGAATTTATTTTGGTTGAATGTAAAAAGCTTTCTCAAATCCCCTTTCAAGCCCAAATTTATTCGTTCCGTTGGGCATGTACATAAGTGGTCATATATTTCTGTACTGTGTGGTCATTTAGTTTTATAATATGGGTGGTATAGTTATTTGTAATATCTGCACTTTCGGTATCTCACGATAAATTATAATCACGGTTGGGAACAACCAAATCATAGGCAAAGAAACTATCAAGACGGTAGTGCGGGAACCAGAGACATCAATATGGAAAGTGATTTGGAGCAAGACGACGACGATATCGAACTTCTCCTTCACCAGTGGTAGGCCTAGAACACGTACGAACATCATCAAATGATTCTCGTTGTAAGTGTCGCAGCTGTTCCTACACACATTACAATTCAACGGTGGGTGCTGGTGGTGGAAGTGTACATTGTGGCATACACCTGGAGCGCGAACGAAAGATAGTTCCGGATTGAAATTGAATGATTGAATAATTAGATACTGCATCGTATATCAGCTAAGATACAACTTGCTAGATTTCCGACCTCGATGTAGTATTACAAGCGCGATTTTATAAGAATTGTTTTAGATCTTCTACAATTCAATAAATGAATGTGGTGTACGAGCTTATATAAAGCCCTACGGAAAGGGGTATGCAAGAAGGGACATTCTCTTGCTTGCCTTCGTTATTTCAGAACTGTACGATCCTTTCAAGGAACGGACGAAAACACATGAATGGGTAGAGAAACTTTTCGCCATTATGCGCGCCACTTTCCAAACGATTTATTGGACATGTGTGGTAAGGATTTTTGGGGGCGTCGTCCGAGTTCAGGGGAGTTGAAACTAATTGAATAGTTGTACGCAGAAGCTGGAACTCCAGGTTACGTGGGTGCCGTAGAATTCTTCCATATGTTTCGGAATGACTGCCCTATTCAGGAAAAAGAAGTACCACAATCCAAAAAAATTGAAGCTTGCAATTATTAAAGTAGAATCATGGTGTAATCATAGTCTCTATGTTTGAAATTGGTTTCCTGGGCTACCTGGTACAACTAATGACAAAACAATGGATGCGTTCTAGCCATTATTCCAGGATATATTATGAGGTAAACACACGTTTAAACTACCAGAGATGTATCGCATAACACCAAGTTGTGAGGATCTAAATATGGCATACCTACTCGCAGATGGGATATATCCACCTTGGCCGATATTTGTCTTACCCATTCATTTCACAAATGTAGTACACGCGGAAAGAGGTATTCCGAAAGGCAGGAAGCTGTACGTAAAAATATTAGGAGGCTATTTGTTGTGCTGCAGGTGCGATTTAAAATTCTACATAATGATGACTACAGGTGCTTCAAGGGGTAGATATTACAATCAAGGCACGTGTTATCCTACAAAATCTTATGATTATGATGAATGAGGCTGATGAATTCATGGAATATTTGGATGAAGAGGGTGGACTGGTTGATATTATTTCAAATATGTTTGGGAATGAATACGTGTTTCCGTTACAGCGTCAGGACGAGCAGCGATAGCAGGACGAGGTGCTTAAACAGGTGTTAAACTATGGGTAAAAGTGAATGGGGGCAATGTTAGTTCATGAGACGTGAATGACTTCGTATGCCGCTCATATAATTCTGAAAGAGGAGTTGCAGAGCTTCATAAATATATTGTGTATGTTTGCTGATTGAAATTGTTAAACGACAGTCAACATTATGAGGTACGTATTTATGATCAATCCGTGCGCTTCTGTCTTGTTCCAATTGTTTACTGGTAATACGTGTCTTCATAATTATAGTTGTGAAAAAATTCATGAGGGATCTCAGGCATTACCAATCGTCAGTGAGATTCGTTTTCAAAATGGTCCAAAAATATTTTGGAAAACCAAGAATTGTTCGTTTTACTCCCAAAATAATTAAAAGTTGCGAAAAGGAATAAAAAACTGTTGATAGTGGGCAAAGATCAAATCGGTACAGAAATTATAATTTTATATTTTTGGGAACTCTAAAAACTTTTTGAGGAAATTTGGAAACCTGATTTGATCTTCTTAGCAAACGGTTCTAAAATTTCAAAATTTCAAATTTTTGGGGTTTCCAAAAAAGATTAGGGAAAATTGGCAATACATCACTAAATCACTAAACACTCACTATGGTCATTTTTAAAATTTCAATTATTTGGGTACTATCATTTTTATTTTGGTGAAAATTGGCGACGGCGTTGGCAATCTATACACCATGTAACGATCATGATGCTCATCACGGACCTTTTGAAATGGTCAAATTATTGAACGGTTTAATTTTGGTGTATAGATGGAAACGATTTCGGCAATCAATACATGATCATCATGATCTTTATCCAAGAAAATTCCGCACTCAGTGCGGCATTTTATGGAGTAATAATTATTCATTAAAGTATATGTTACGGTGTTATCTTTACCATTTTTTAAATGTGTCATTAGTAATGTGCTAGTGGTGCATGTCGATAACCATCTCGACTAGAAATCATTGAAGAACTTGCATTGGTCTCACTGATTAAGACAACATGGAGTTATTGACCGAAAGTAATTCAAGTTACGACTTCAAATGTCAACATCCATCGTGCAAATTCGAGTCAACCTCGGATCACTGCCTTCAATGCCATTATAATTGTCTACATGGTTGGAAGCCAATGAACCATCAGCAAGCTGGGAAAAGGATGAAACGACGTGGTGGTAATAAAAGTATACCTATTGAGCTCACTGTTATTGGCGACGGTAGGTGGCTGCCTATCGATAGAATCACAGATCAACTATTGAATAATCCCAACAGTGATGATCCGAACAGTTAACATGACGAAAATGATGACTCGTTCATGGAAACAGTGCCTCCACATTCGGACGTGTATATAATGAAAATAAGCTTAGTTTAGGTATTGAAGGGGCTAAAAATCGTGTAGATGGTATGAAGCAGGTAATTAACATGTTTTTTGAATTGCGCCTCTCAAATAGTGATAAAAAGTGCCATGCTGTTTTACAAACACTGAAAAAATTCACGCCGTCTCGCAGAATTCTGTTCCAAATTCCAGGACGTGGAAAGCATAAAATATCACAACAGAAACAATATATTGCAAGACATTAAGGCATGATGATTTAAGATGGATAGTGGCTCATCAGAAGAACAAATTCGCGTTGAGTTCTATGTTCGGGATGCAGCGGAAGATATCAAGTCACAAATAGGTTTCACGTATTTCATTTCAATTATCACCAAAGCTTCTGTCAACCGCTCAGTTTATAGTCACCCAATGAACTCCGACTTAGGTCAGGCATCAAAAGAAGCATAAATATTTATCAAAGAAAGTGCCGTGGAGGGAGCTTATTGGTAGAAAAAGAAACATGACGGAGAGGAATATTTTGTATCTTTGTCACAAGTTTATTGCGACAAATCACAGGTTAATCTGAATCCAACTTCATTCATTTTATATCCTCTTCGTGTTACACTACTCAACTTCACAGAGGAGGCGAAACGAGAGAAGATTAATTGACGTCCGTCTGTTGTTGCATATTTACCTGTTGATCTCCTTCCTACAGTGTAATTTAATTAATGTTATGAAGATACACAGTATAACATGCGCTCACACAGAAACGCACGCTCCATCAGTCGTCACGAAAAATATAAATGTGTACAAGAGTGTATTGAAAACATTATTCAGTGTATTTATGATCAGGCGGAGAAAGCAATTTCTGTGTGGAAAAAAGGTGGAACCAAATTTCACTCTCACTTTCTCCTTTCTTCTTACATTTTTGATCTTTCTGAACGCGAAGATATGTGTAGTGTGAAGCGGAATGAAAATACAATTTCACCATGTGAAAGGTGCCTAATTTCTAAATGGCAACTATTATCAACACCGAAGAACCGGAACGGTCGTTTAGTGATTCAATGATTTTGATATGTATCGCTTAAAGAACGGCGATACAGATGTAAGTGAAGAAATAAAGAATTTTTCAATGCTCCCCATTGAACGTATCTTTCATAGTTTCCAAATGGTCGGTATGACTTCAGCTGAAGATATATATGAAATTTTCACATTTGGACACCTTCATTCCCTTCCTTTAGAATATCGCGCATGCTCAAGGAATCCGATAGCCGAATGCTTTCTGATTATTCTCGCTATTCTACATCAATATCAATTATTAGGGGGAGAAACGACAGTACAATTAAATACGACGATCTCTTTTGAAAACTCTCAACTATTTTCTATCCGAAGTCGATAAAAGTTCTCCTGGTTTCAATTTACATGTGTATTTTTCAAGACGTTGTAGTGGTGGTACTCTGTTTGGCCTTTTTACAGAATCTGGTTTGGTCGGCATGTTGGAAGGTGCAGATTTCAACAGTGTTAATATGGTATCGTCGTTCTTGGGGGAAAATAGTTATCGCTTTTGTGATAATATTGTTACTTCTCCTGTAACAACTGTTTTACAAAATAAGTAGAGTCAATGAACTTCATACGTCGTGTCGGCCGTCAACCTGGGTGGACCTTCTTTGATCTGCAGAGACTGAAGACAAACATTTATTACTTTGAAAATGTTTTTAGGTCTACATTTGGGGTGTCTCAACCATCAGAAATAGGTACAGCGAAGTTGCATATGCTTCATCATCTCCAAATTGATTTGGAGAGAATAGGTGCTTTGGAGTATATGAAGATTTATCTATATTAAATGGCACATAAAATTATAAAGGCCGATTACAACATGATATAAAAGAGAACTGAAACAGAAATGGCTGAAACCATGGCTGTTCAGGGAGATCGAATGTTCCGAAAACATAATACAGAATTTGGTGTAACAAATACAGTTGAAAATATCAGACCAATTCCAATTCGAGTACAGGCTGTTAAGAAGGACACAGCTTGTCTTGTTAGTTTCAGGAAATCTTATAGATTTTTTGAAGTAGAGAATCTGAACCGTGAACTTTTTAAAAGAAAAACGGGCGTTGGAACTAGAAAACAAGATATCAGATCATTTAGAAGATGTATCATACGTTTCTGGAAATGATGAAATGCAAGTACTGACTAATATTCTCCGAGAGATGCTAAATAGCAATGATTTCAATTCTGGAAATGCTAGACAAGTGCCAATTCAAATTCCAGCTTCAGAAAATATATCAGGTGACCCTGTTCCCTCTCTTCAGAATATGAAAAGAAACAAATAACGAATTTTTTATTCCAAAGGAAAGTTTACGGTTTTTTCAACGTGTTGTCGCTAAAAAGACGTTTTTACGGATGAAACATCCCTACATTGAATGATGTCATGATCGATGCAAGTGCCGAAGAGGACGTATCAATTGAGGATGGGTACATGCGATTTTGGTTTGCAAAATCATTATCATTTTTTCGAATTAATATGCAGTTACAAGACCTATCGTGCGAAGTGCACAATCGACGACATTGTCCAGAGTTCAAACTTCGCTTTTAACAAGAGTTATGTTTTGTTCAGTTTTATGATGTTATAAGTGACGAAAAACTTGCAATTGATGGTATAGATATCAGCCTTGGTTCTTTGCGTCTCCACTTCCAGCATCATGAAGGAACATCTGGATCAACAGCTTCCAGAAAAAAGTACGGGCTGATACTAATAGACACAACCAGCTTAGTAAATATTGTTCCAGCTGATGTGGAGATGAGATCAATGCATATAT
>JAULBU010028054.1:0-17241 GCA_032358235.1 Odonthalia washingtoniensis
GACAAAAAACGGTTCACCTCTCCACAAAAACGATATCTAAGCGACATCGACCTCCGACTCCCGTGAACCAACACGCAGCAAGTGATCACTTATGCAAATCGAGGAAGGCGAGTAGCAAAGGAAACAGGGAAAGGATGTAGAACGTGTTGTGCAGTGCTTTACTAGGAAAGATAATCCTTTCTAAATAGGCAAAAGTCTAAGAAAGAAAGGATTGAAAGAAATGAACCAGAACGGGATGGAAACTGGACACCAAATTGTAACATAGAAATAATTTGTGAAGAGTAAATGTCATCTTCTTGTGCTAAAGGAGAAATGAGAGATTCCTTCTCTTGCATCAGTGAGAGTTGGCTACCTCACACCCCCAGTGATGGTTATTACTATCTTGTTTCGAAATCAAGAATTGATGTGAATATATAGACTGCTCACTGTTCATAGATTCAATATGATATTTCATATATTTGGAAGCGGGGGGTTGGCACAGTTTCAAACCACGCTTTAAGCCCTTGGGTATCATATAAACTTTCAGTTGGTTAGTACAGGTTGGACATTTTGAAGCCGATCGTTTTTGGGTAAGCCGACCTTTTTGCAAATCATTGCAACGTTTTGCGATTCCGACAGTATCACCATAGTTTTGGTCAAAATTCTTTCTCCCGCAAACACAATTCATGTCGCATCTATTGCAATAATTTGATCCTTTCATCTTTGCAGGAGTAATACATCTTTCATTGTTGTGATTTGGGGAGTATGGTTCAAGTGAAGGCTTTGAATGGATTGCGTCACGTTTCCCATGCACAAACATGAAACAAATGGCTATCGCAAAAAGAATAATTGTTGATTTAGACCGCATGTTGTGAATATTTTGATAGTATGTTGTAAATATAATGGAAGCAATAAAGTGGATTTAAATTGAGGAGATGGTCGGAGATTCATTTGTAAGCTGATGCTTTTATGTTGATGTTGTAAAGATTAGAGATCTGAATAAAGTTTTAAGCACATGGTTTAACCTGCTACTGTAGTAACTGATTATCACAGCAACAAATTGAAGAGATCTTATTTTGAAATTCGGGATTCCTGTCTCATTTCACGAACAGGCCAGGAGAATGTTTCTGCACGTAATGTCCTGTGATTTTTCAAGCGTTTTCGAAAGAAGATATGGCATCCAACTTGTACCCTAGCGGACAAACCAACAAAAACTATTTTAAAACTTTGTTCTCCGCACGCACCTCCTCCATTATAAGGAGGAGGTGCATGTTGAAAACTTCTCTACTTCTTATTCGGAATATCAATGACCACCAAAAATGTGATCCCATTCTCGATCTTCAATGATCTTACAAATTGGCGATAGGCAACTCGAAGGCCAGTCAAACAAATAGTGCGAAATTATTTCAAAAACAGATACAGCTGCAAGAAAATTATTTGTAATTACGATGTATCGCAGCTTTGTTAACAATGTTATTTACGTTTCAAGAAGAAACGGGACATCATAGACGAGCAGCTTTGGCAGTCTTCCTTAAAAATTGTGCCTGTGCTAAAATCCCACAAGAGGAGAGTGGTATTTGCTGTTTTGTAACCAATGGGTTACAAAACAGCAAATACCACGATCATATGTTTTGCAAGCTCATAATGTCAGCCTGATACTCCGAGTCATTACTCGAGTCATTACTCGGAGTATCAGGCTGACATTATGAGTCATTACTCGAGTCATTACTCGGAGTATCAGGCTGACATTATGAGCTTGCAAAACATATGATCTCCCATATTTATTCATTTTGTACAATGGCGACTGACGAGTAGTCCAAACCACGAGATGTAAACAAGCATGGCAGTCACTAATCTTGAGTTATCTCGTTTTGGCCCGACCCACAGTTTGAGAATTTGGGAACAGTGTGCTGCTAATTGCATAATGTCGCCCACTTCATCCAAATTTATGATAGGTTGAAAATGGACATTTTGACAATCCGGATGGCGCAATAATGAAGCAACTGTTCTTATATCCGTTCCTTTATTTAAATGTTTAGGTTGTCCTCTTCAAATCGCACTTTCTGAATTCTCCCATTTCTTTCCACGGCATCCCCTTTGAAACGCCAGATTTGTCAGCGCGTAAATCAGCCGAGTTGTAAGAAAACGTTAGTTTTGTTTCCCCTCTTTTGAAATGGCAAGAGATAATGTTAATTATAAATACGTTATCTCTTGTCATTTCTTATGGTCAAATGTGCCCTCTCTCTCCATCTCTTGTCGATTAGAATGGTGATCAAAGAGAGGAGGTGTGTTCTTCAATTTTTTTTGTTCCATTCATGAGGGTATTCGAACCAGGGCATGGAAAGGGGCTCCTTCTTCGATCCCCTTGTCCAATGGGTTTACTTAATCATTTTAGTACTATAGTGGGTGGAGTGAAACATCTCGAAGATCCCGAAGATGTCTTCACATCCTTACAGTCCCTTACACCTGAATTTTTCATTTTAAAAAATATTTTAAAAAAATATGTTTTGAAAAAAACATTTAAAAAAATAGTTTTTTAAAACAATGTTTTTATAAATTTTAAAAACATTTGTTCCTGTGAAGAACCTCTCGTTTGCTGGGCCCATTGCCCAAAACATTAAAATTTTGTTAACGAAAAAATTGTGCAGTACATGTATAAATACGGCACACTAGGGAAAAAATAGATCTCATAATTAAATTAAAGAAATCTATATATTCATATACCTAGTGTGAGAATTGAAGAAATCTATTTTTTCCCTAGTGTGCCGTATTTATACATGCACTTCCCAAAATTTCGTTATGCATACATGCACTGCACAAGCGTGTGTAATTTTTGAAAATCACAAAAATTATACTCCAGTTCGGCCTTATTGTTGGGAGAATGAGACGTCCTTTTGGAGTATAGTGCTGACTCAGCACTGCTGAGTTCCTGTTAGTCGTTTTATTGTTATGAATCAATAGAAATATCGAGAAAACAGAATAGAAACATACTAAAGAATATATCTTACTTCACTCAGCTTACCATCAAGTTTCAACTCTTACACCGGTATCAGTCGCCTTTTAGTGCAGAATCTCCATGTCGCGTCGCATCCATACTATATTATTTATAGAATATTCTCCAGTTTTAAGACTTACACTAACTCTTAGGAAAAATACATCAGATACTTCACAGAAGTAGGAGCCAACAATCATACGTTATCTCTTGCTCTGTACCTTTAATGATAATATAATTATCGTTAAAGGTAAGGAGCATTGGAAATAGTATTTCCACTACGCTGAGAATTATGCCAACAGTATTGAAAAACTTGATAGCCAAACTGGTCTTCTGTTCACCCGCTTCTGCAGTGCTACTTTTACGATACCACAAAGTGGAAAAGCAGATATAACTTCAATTCGCTCCGCTTTTCTTTTCTGCTTTTCAAATTTCGCATATGCTGAATTCTTCACATTATTTATGCTGAACCCAACTTCTTACTTTGGTATTTCAATATATAGTATTCGGTACCGTCACCACTAGAAACGAGCTGTTATGAATCAATGCCTACATGTATACCATCTAAGCTACAAATGGGTTCCCTTCTTCATCGTTGCCACTCTTCTCCACAATACAACTGCTCTCATTCCCGAATTCAGGCCAATTGACATAGCACCTGGACATAATGCAACAACTAATTATATCAGCCTTGATTTAATGTTACAATTGAACGCTTTCAGCAACGGTACATCTCACAGAATTGAAACAACTCGAGTTCCAAACAAAAGTACACTATCCGACTATAATGAGATGTCAAAAGCAGTTTTTGATATAATTGTCAAACCCAAATCTAAGAAATTGCAATTTTCTTCCTACAGTGCCCGTCACGAGAATACACGCATGTATATCAAGTCTCTGACAAGCGTTACTGAGCCATTTGTTGGTTCTGTACCTTCCCAAGCAAGTTCAATTCATAAATATGTTGATAAAGTCAGCAACTCATCAGTACCTTACCGCAAATCTTGGTTTAGAGGAGGTTCTTATTTCATGCCTGGGGCTTCTGTCCATATACATCGTTATCAGCACACTGTTCTTAAAAGAGTTTACCAGTCATGTAACTCTATTTACCAATACCCTTCCACCAAAAATAACACGCATATATTATCTCCTTCGCTCCCTCCGTTTTTTGAGTTCTGGCGAACATTACCACCACTTAAGAGTCCTCTAGTTACCATGGGCGCTGAGAATTCTCCTCGATTATGTGGTGGGTCTGGTAAAGTTTTTTCTGACCATGGTGGCGGAGACCAACGTCTATGGTCTTCTTTTGATTCTGTTGGTGACTTCGGGTCTAATGCACTAAGTGCTGGGAATGAAAAAATTCCATTAACCGCTGGGCACCTGCTCGATTTGGAACGTATCTCTGATGGGGACACTGGTGTACCACCAGATACTGTTATTGATGGCATATATAAGGATGCGGAAGCAGAATACAGGCGCGGTGTTGAACAGTATGATAACGTTGCGTTTCTCATTCTGTCTGTTGCAGCAATATTGAGTTCGACAGCAGTTGCGGCATGTCAAATTGGTGGAGGGAAGTGGGAACATAGAGCAGTTGTGTTTATTGAAGCAAGCGTAGTGTACTCATTTTTGGCCGTCGTCACACATGCCGTTATTGTCTGTACAAGAAGAGACGCCTACAGTATAGATCTAGAGGCTTACAGTGATGTCAATTTTTCTTTCGGTGAGGATGTCATTAGAGCAAGACAAACTTTATCTATCCTGGCAGTCGGGGAGAGAATGACATTCCCGAATCTTCTGGTTTGGACAGAGGTGTTTACTGTGACTGCCGCCATAATTGTCACGATTACACTGATGTTAGCATTCTCTGGTAAGTATTGGAAGAGGCAAGAAGAAATGGTCTACGTTGAAACGTCAACTCCCGACACTGTGTCCGAAGAACGGGGAATGGCCAAGTCAACATTATTGGAAGACTGAATTGGACGAGCTGACGAAATTTTGGGCAGATAATATCTTTGATTTAGATTGGTGATTATACAATCCACTGCCTCAATTTTGAAATCCTGCCCTAAATGTTATATATATTTGTGACGATGGGCACGTCACTGTGTTGAAATTATGTAAAATACTACAAATTTGACTGAACCTCTTACCAGGTCAGAGGTGGAGTATATATATTTTTTATTCAAAATACATATTTTTGACAAATAAAATAAATATATATTTTAAACATTTTTTATAGCAATCCCAACACAGAACCAGTGGGCTAGAGCGATTGATAGATTTCAGTCTATCCGGCAGAACTCACCAAAAAACTCTCCGTTTCTTCCGAAACTTGGTGGTGACATCCAGAACTATCTGGCCTCGAATATGCTTTTTTACCAAAATCGGACCACGTCGAGCTACAAGAGAAAGTTTTCTGTTCTAAAAAACCGTGTTTGGAACCTACTGGCTCTGTGTTGAGATCACTCTTAAAAAATAATTATTTTTTAGAAAATATCGGAGTTATTTTTTTTACAATTGTTATTTTTTTTAAAAAAAAAATTGTAACAGCATGTCGAAAAGGGGCACAGATTGATTAGATTTAGTCGAAGTGTGCCCAATTTAGGCATCTCCATTCGTGGCCATTTAATAAGGAAGCAGGTTTCGGGGCATTCTTTTGAAGCCAAAGTGTGCCCCAAAGTGAGCTTGGACAAATTTGACCAATTTATTTCTAACTAAAAAATAGGATCAATTGGCCAATGATATGTGATGATACTTTGAGAAGATAGCCGTTCATGCGTGTACAGCTACAACCGAATCAATTTGAAGTGCATATTGCAGTGAAGACCCGCCCATTTATGAATTTGATCCATCTCAAACCCATGTCATGTTCACAGCCGTGGTAGGAAAGAGGCCCCTACGAATTGATTGATATCAGGGTTTTGTGGTGAGAAAAGCCCATTTAAAGCGCGAGATGGGCTGGAGCGTGGGATGATGGAGTTTAATTGTGCGCCGTCAACTACATCAACTACATCAACTACATCATCTACATGCAACATTTCACTCAATATTTAAAATCCGACGATGACGAAGACGCCTTCAATCATGTCGAACAGTTTAACAGAAACGGAGATAGAGTGGTGGTGGAGGAAGTGCGGGAAGGGTATGAAACGACGGATGAATACGAACGTATGCCCGAGTACAAGTACCGCAATTCTCAGAAGCGAGACCAAATTCGAAGTATAAAAGCGCAAGATGACAACCGGTACGAAAAGAGGACTAATACTAACAACGATTTTATGTACAGAAATGTGAAACGAATGTGCCAAGCGAGCACCGAAGCGTCCGAAGTGATAATAGTAGAAAAAAAGGGAACGACCAAGGGGTTCGAAAAACCGCCATTCAGATGTAGTAAAACGTGAGTGTGAGGAAACGATGAAAAAAAATAGGAGAGAGACATTTCAGTGCAACGGAGGCCCTTCAACTTGCAAAGGAATGGATCAAGATGTCTGGGGAGGATACGGTACAAAATTGGAAAACAATGTGGGAGAGCATCGCTGAGTTCTGCGAGCTGAAATATGATTTAAAGCGTATTCCGGGTGCGCCAAGGGTACGGTGACAAAATCTACAGAAGGAAACTCTGATCTATCTGAGGCCAAAAAAAATGTATGGCAAATGTTCAAATGTGTGGTATGACAGAAGAAAAATTGGGAGAATTGGTGATGAAACTATACTGAAAGAAGGCAGGCAAGCAACTGTAAGATGGAGGTTATCAACTTGAAAACCCTTTTAAATTCATGTTGGCGGCCAACTACCTATCAGAACACCCGAAGTTTGGTGGTCGAATCTAAGAAGATGAAAGGAAATTAATTAGTTCTGCAATTTGTATAGAACGTGGTGATAATTATGTAAATGAAAGTACAAGTGCAAGTAATGGTTGAAGCGAACGAACAGCAGCGACTGCTGTTGACAATGGAGGTGATAACAAAATAAAGAAAAGCCCGTACAAAAAACAGAAAGGTATTAAAGCGAAGAAGCGTAAAGGTATTAATGAAACAAAACAACTAAAAAATGCAACTACCATCACTGAGATGACTGGAGCAATGAACCGAACCAACCATGTGTTGGAAAAGATGGCATTTGGGCAAGACGTGGAAAGAAAAATTGATCAAGACCAAATGTTACTGCAATTAGTACCGACAATACAAAATTGTTCTGAATGAATGAATTAATAAGATGAAGAACGAAAGAAGGTGATGTTGCATGGACTGGAACTGGGGTAATGGCAGTTCGGGATGGTAGAGGAGATGACGTGGACGGAGAAGAAATTGAGGAAGGAAAAGGGGAGGATGGACAGGAAAGTGATTATGTAGCTGAATAAAGTCTTTTTCAACAGGTTGAAAAAGATCAGCCTGCTTTTTTTAATCTATGCGCTTTGAACTTCCGCAAGCGTTTACAATTTTTCATGTCTATGTAATACTGTATGTCTATTTGATAGTTTAGGGTGGTGGTGGGGACGAGTGTGCGTACATTTTCGGGAAGAAAGGCGTGGAAGTATGGCCAAGTGTGGTAGAGAGTTAATGTTGATGTTGAAGATGATTTAGATGTAGATGTAGATGTAGATGTAGATGTAGATGGCTATTTAGATGGCGATTATGATGTAGATGTAGATTCCTAATAACTGACGCTTTCACTCGCTGCGCACACTACCATCGGTACTACTTCCCCATCATTCTCATCATTATGACTACCTTTACTGTCATCATATCATTATCATCATTCAACATGTGGTCCCATTCCGTCACGGCAGAACTAAGTTTTGCATTTGAATTTGAACTTGTATTAAAGGTGTACATCACCTAATTCCACTCCGCTGGTCATATTGCTGACATACACTTTATAACCGTCACCTTTCAATTTATATATACACTGTTTGGACTGAGCGTATTCATTCACAGATAACCATTTATGTGCTTTGGTATTCACTGAATAGATCGTCGTATCGCATTCAAACATGTAAATCACTGACTTTTCATCAGACTTCGCGTTTATGATATGAAAATCTTGGATATCATATACATTAAACTTTTTGCACTCGTTCATAATATCGCGATATGCGTATTTACGTTAATAACTAGTGATAATATATGGCAGACCATGATTGATCACATAAGACGGTATGGTTATGAAAATGATTTCTGTGATTCCAAGCGGTGAGAAGCTGGATTGAATATTTGGAGTTTTTTCTTTTATCTCAGAAAATACTGGGAATTGGTCGATTCATATGTACTGGTTCGGAAACGTCTATCTCCAATCTTCTTTCAAGTCTACCATCATGCAGTAACCATTATCAGTGCTTACCTATTACATGCTAGCCGCTCACCAGTGACATTTGTTTTTGTTGGATTTAATGCCACGGTTCATACTGTCATGTATGCTTACTGCGCTCTAACTATTGTTGGAATTCGACTGAGCGGAAAGTCATTAATCAAGGTCATGAAAATATTTCAGTTCATTGTCGGCAATGTGTTTACTGAAGCATCGTCCATCCTCAAAAATGGAGCATGTATAATTAAAAGTCATAAAGTTGCAATTGGGTCAACTATTGCACTTGAATTCATCCTCATATTCTTGTTTGTCAATTCCTTCCGCCGAACGTACATCAGCAAGCGACCTAAAACTAAACTAACAAAATCGATGTGATCCCGTCAAGTTTTTTTAACTCATGACGCTGGTTGTTAATAAAAAATGATGATTTATATGTAGATGATGATTCTCATCTTGATAATGATTTTCATTGATGTTAATGTTGATAATCATGATCTTGATGATGATGTTAATGATGATGTTAACGTTGATGTTAATGCTGACATTGATTATGATTTACATGTAGATGGTGATGGTGATGGTGATGGTGTTGACGATAATTTTTAACTGAATAATGACTTTGATATTGAGTGAGTCGATACACTAGTCCATACAAGGAAGTGGGTAACTGTCCTTCACGGAAGATTGATTAAGCTTCCGGTAACCGATGAAAACCTAAGATTACCATCTTGTTCAGGTGCAAACAGTACTAGCGCCGCCCATTCGTAATAGGCAGGTTCTATAACTCCAGCTATGAGCTTCTTGGTAACCTCGAATAGTTCGAGTTCTTGAGTTTTCGGGCTTGTCCGGTACGGTGGTGATTTAGACGGCCTTGCCCTGAGTATGAGATCGATAGCGTGCTCGGTGACGTTAATGTTCCTCAACTTTCCGAGCCACATTGGCTCGTGCTTCTTCAATATGGTTCTGATATCATGGTGGTGTTCCTCGAGTACTCCGAGCGGTATGTATTCCGCCTTCGTTGGCGTCTCATCTTGTTCCATGTGTGACTCTCGAAGATCTGAGAGATGTTTTTTGATCAACGCCGGATCTCTGGCGGATTGTTTACGCTTCCAAAACATGGAAGGTGGTTGTTTGGACGATCCTGACTCGGGAACAAGGCCGAGCATTTGCGCGTGCGAAATATTCGACTCGACAAGCGAAGTTGGATGCGGACTTGAGTTGGCAATGTGTTTATTTAGAAGCAGGGTCTCTGCATGTTCTCCAAAGTTGGCGACTAATATCCGGAATGATTTACGGTCCGTTACATCAGCTATTCCTTCGCCTACAATACATAAGTGATTGCCATAAAATCTTGGTGTTAGTTCAACGAGGATTAGTCCTTGGCGTGCTATCTTGAATGGTATCCAGGTTTGTGTCTCCGGTTGTATAACCGTCTGTTCTGCAACATATATTTTTGGTGAAGTCTCCTCCTTTGCGGGTATGTATTCCTGCTATTCGGGAAGCGGTGGGGAGTCCAAGAGTCTCTTGTTTTGTTTTCTAACGATGGGTACTGTCGTCCCATCTTCGAGTTCAACTAACCGCCTACGCGGGCGGATCTCTTCGACATGCTTGTCGCAGAAATCTCAACCGAGGATGACGGACGTTGCGAGTTGGTCAGCCACGTAAAATGTCAGCATCTACGACTGGGAGCCAAGTTGCGTTTTCAGCGTTATTGTCCCTACCATGGTGATGGGTCTATTGTTTGCATCTCTGGTATGTTTGTTGACCCGTTGGGGGTCTTGATGAATTTCTCCGACCCATACGGTAGGTCGGAGCGTCGAATGAAACTGGATCCGGCGCCGGTATCCAGGACTGCAGCGAACCGTTTCGTCGAACGTAATGATAGTAAAACGTTGGGGTAGACTCTATAATTGCGTCGATCTAGTACAAATATGGCACCATGTTCGTCTATGCGTTTAAATTTCTGCCATGGGCGATGGAGGTAAGCAAATATGTTCGTTGACGTTGATGGGGCTATGCGGTTAGGGGTGGTGGCACGGGGACTTTGTGAAGGAGTCGGTGGGCGACTCAATATTTACTTTACTGAAAAAACTTCGGCAAGCCCCCGGGTCAGTTTTCCTGGGTCTGATTACTGGTTGGGGTGTTGTTGTCCTTCCCCGGCTTCTGGTTATTGTTTTCCTGGAATGTGAGCGCGAACTGCGTCATACGGTACGATGTTGCTGGAACCATGGACTTGTGTGATGCCGCCAACTTCTCGTGTTAGTGATAACTTTCTCGATTTCGGAGTAATGCAACCGACACTTCTGTGAGATGTGGTCTAATGCATAACATTGGTGACAAATCAATGGCTGTTTTATCTGGTCGTTGCGGTTGTTGGAAGTTCATCCCACTCGATTCGATGTCGAGTCACGTCCACCAAAATTGATGCATCCCATTCTAACCGTGTTGTTTGCGTACAGGTTCAATTCCTGGTTGCTTCCCCACCCAACGAAGTGGATGGCATATCATTTGTGTCCAACAACTCTTCGGGATCCGTCATGTTGTACTCGGCTTCGGCTAATTGATGATCAGTTGCTTCTTCCGCAAAATGTACTTCGCATATGTCTTTCAATCCCCGATTTGGTACTGGTAAAGTTCGCGTTCCCACGCGTTGCGTTCTGGACGCGTTCGCCCTGGTCTTGCGCGAACTGGAAGAGACGGTCGAACGATAATTCGTGACGGGATTCGCTTTCCAGGAAGCTTGCGACGATCGTTCGATTCGTTGATGCTAATCCGTCCACAAAAAACGTCATCTTGTCTAGTTCGTTGTGTACATTCCCGCAGCAATAGGCGGCGTCGTTTAACCTGGACCCGAACATTTGTTCGGATTCTTTGACCAACTGCCGCATTCCGCGTAATGAATTCACCGCTTCCCGTATAGCAGCGGGTGTGGCGTACGTTCGTAGTAACGATTGGACAGCTTCTGGCCAGAATGTTACTCCTACGGAGCCATCTCCGTTTCTTGTTGATCTAAATTGTTTCGCGGCCTTCCCCGTAAAGAGCTGGGGAAGGTCCACGTATGCCTGTGCTTCGGCCAACCCAAGTATGTCGCACTCTTCTACCATCCTGGACAGGAAGTCGAATACCAGGATTGAGTCCTCTCCCTCGAAACGGTGTTCTTTCATGGTCAATTAAAGGCTCGTAAGGAGTCTGCGCAGCTCACAAGTGGATGCACTGTCTCGATTGCCGCTTGTTATGGACAAACTATAATATCGGTACGACATCAACCGGTCGAATGCTGGGTTTCATGGTTTAAACGAGGTCAATCCTCGGTGTTCAGAGCCTTTCTCACCTTCAAAGAACGGTACGTTCAATCCGATAATGTCCAAGCCAGGGCTTGTTGTTTCATTATCCTCTTCTGACCATGAAGAGTCGTAATTGGACATGCGTCGCAGTCCTGCTGACGGGTTTTAACTGTGAGAGCGTGACGCGCGAGATCCATTCTTTTTTGCTCGGCGTGATGCATCACGATGTACCACTGAAGCCCGTTGAGACGGTAAACGTAGACGTTGAGGTGCGTCTTTCTGAGTCGTTTATGTATTAAATTTCATGTCTTTTGTTTCTTGTTCCACCCTCGAATTTCGATTTTTGTTGTGCACCGTGCTCCAAGAGTGCGTTGACTTCCGAACGTAATAGTTTTACGGCTTCGGGGACGGACTCCGTTGGAGAAGTGATCTTTTCGGCTAAAGATAACTTAATAGCCGTAAGCTCCTCGTGGAGGTTTTTAAATTCCTCATTGACTTCGGGCTTTCGGGTAAGTTCTTCTTCCAGACGTAAATTTAAGTCTGTTACTCTTTTCTTGAGTTCCACGGATTCTTCGCCGCACATTCGTTGTATGGTTTCCTCATGAGTGAATTGGCCAGCTAACAGTGCCGGAGTATCCACAGAACCGGTTCTTGAAGTTGCGCGGGAAGAATTACGCGATCTCGTGGGTAGGCTACCGGTCGCAGATCGGGATTTTATTAACCCGGGCTTCGGTATGCCCGTTGTATTTTTATCCATTATTAAAGTGTTGATCTATTGCCACCTGATATTCTAGGCTAGGAGACCACATGTAGTGTAATTCACTTCCCGAAAGAGGGAAGGAAGGACAACGGTACTAAGGATGTTCGAGGTCCTATTTCCGCAGTAGCGTGTATCGGCTTTGCACTCCACCAAAAGGGGAGGGGTTGAATTTGTCCAGCGACACTCGGCAAATACGCGGGGCGGTGAGTATTACTTGTCACGGCCGCGGTCGGCGAGGTACAATGTGCAAGGGTCGGAGTTGGATCTTGGTCAAACTTGTAAGCCGGTGGATACAATACGACGTAAGGTGAGTCGGACCAAAAGTGGCACGTGTAAGGTACCGTTGGACGACTCTCGCAAGCGAAATAGAATGACTATCGTGGCCGAAAAGGATTCGTTATCTTGAATGAAACGCAAGTTTCGGGGGTAGTTTCGGTCTCGGAGTTGCTTGTCTTTATTAAAATCGAAAGGTCAAAGTGTCAAAACCCCTTCAAGTACGTCCTACCCGTCGGTGGTTGGCGGTAGGTGGATCATACAGGGCATGACAGGCAGTGAATTACTGTATCCTGTACAGTAATCATCCCATCGACAAAAAGGGTACGTGGCATGGAGATCGAACACGTGTCATGGAGATCAATTTCCTTATCTCGCCCGCTCGCGAGCAACGTGGAAGATTGTGACGGGAACGTGGCAAATTGGTCAAGCTTCGTGACTAAAAGGAATAATGAGTACTGAGGCCAATCGAACTGGGAATGGCCGTTGCACCACATATCCTGCCAAAATCGCATCAAAAAATGACTACAGAATTTAATACTTTCGTCAGCTATTAAAGAGAAGAAGTGTTCTGTAATTGAAACACTAGAATTTTTACGTGAACAAATACTCAAGTTTGGTCTTCGATTACCAATGAATTACCAAAGCGGTGAAGACTTAGTCGAATATCTTCATTACGCTGCTATTTGAATTGATTGGACAGAGAGTGCAATTGCACAATGTGCTGCTGCTGTACCTCAGTGGAACTTTTATCAAATATACACTGCTTTAGATACAGCCTGGCTACATCATCAAAATATTGCATCTGGAAAAGAACGTGACAATGAATTAAAGAAGATAACTCCAAATTCTACCATTCCTGGAATTCTTTGGCAAGGACAGAGTACCTATAGTCAATCTAGAAAACCAGGTTCATCATCTTCCTTCCCCTTTCGGAAACCTTTTAATAATGGCAATGAACATATAATGCAGTACAGAAAGAGATTTTGTTTTAATTGCGGATCACCTCATCACCTACTTAGAGAATGCAAGAGTCAGATTCATTGAAAACAAAATGTAGAAAATATACTGCGAAAAGACAGCCGAATTGGTTCTAAAGTTCTATGTGAATTATGTGAATAGACTGAAGAAACATTCGAGGGAATGAGAGAAGAGGAGATAAAAGAACGCCAGAAGAACCCCTCGGATGATGAATATGATTTTAATCTTCAAAACGAAATAGCCAACTGTGCTAAAAAACCAAGTTACTAGATCCAATATATTTTTAGTTGGAGATAGACTGCACTCCCAAAGTTATAGCTTTGGTTCTATCTCCACAGAAACAAAATGCCTTCACACATCCATAATTTATCTCAGCTTTATGAATTCCTTATCAAAGGACGATACCTGGCATGGTGCTTACTTATATGCTGGAGCACAATCCATAGTAATTGGATTCAATCCAATTACTGTGGCTTGTGCAAGTTGAAACAAGTCAGAGCTTATTGTTAGTTTACGGGTAAGACTATTCGGCCTCATAAAAGTAGGAACAAGTAAAAATTTTTATCGTATAAACATAAATTCATTAGAATTGTATTACGCCGAATTTAAATAGATGATAATGATATTATCATACTCAATGTTGACATTGTAAACACAATACTAGGATTTAGAATGTTCTCATCTGATGCTGCTCAATAATATCATCGAAGTGTTGAAAAGCTAATGAGGGATATATATGTAAGGCCCCAAAGGAATTATCACTAAGTGAAATAAAACTGCTCAAACCATTATATACATTAGAGAACAATGGTGATTATTAGGGCAGAATTAGAGAACAAGGCCACTCAAACCATTGAGAAAAAACCCACGGTTGATATTTAAGACTGTTAACGATTCTTATGATGGGTTACCGAAACCTCGACCAAAATCATATCTTTCTGTCGTTCTCAAGAAAGACTTTGGACGGAAAGAAATTGGGAGTGTTGGTAAAATAATCAACCTCCGCCAAATGCTTACAATACGCACGTCAGATTAATTCACGAATTAATACGAGAATAATATCTACGTCAAAATTATAGTAGAAACCCTATTGTATCTATAGAAACTAATTTCTACAGACTCCACAGAATTCATTTTATTGCACTGTAGTTACATTATACAGACTCCACTGAATACATTTTAATGCATTATAGTTACATTTTATAGACTCCACTAAATTGTTTATTATTGCATAAGGGTTACATTTTATAGACTCCACTAAATTTAGTATTGCATGAGAGTTACATTTTACTGAAACTCTTTCCTATAAACGAATAAAGAACTGGAGAAGTCGAATAGTTGATTCTTCTCCAACAACATTTTTCATCTGAATCAAATATGTTTTAGTAGCACATACTTCAAAACTACGATTATGCGAACATACTGATATTTTAAAATACTCAACATACCAATTTTGGCGACACCAGCGGCTGGAACATAGCACCATGTGTCAATCCCTGCTGGACTATGGACCGTACTTAATCTTACTTGTAGGTATTACACAAAGTTACTACGTTGTGGTCTAATGGTTTGACACCTCAATTGCAGGATTAACAGCAAGTTTCAATCCTGAGGAACGACAATCTGTTCATCATTCTTTCATAATACCATTGATTGAAAGAAAAAATGAAATCTTTTTGTCTTACACTGTAAACCTGTGCGTTAATATTATTCATGCGATTAGTACACAAATGACGCTGCTATTGTCCTCCTTTATTGGGTGCATTCAGGAACTAAATAAATCTCAAGCTAAATATTTCTCGGCCAATCAGAGGGCAGAAATCCAGCAATAGCAGAAGCATCTGGAAGAGGTGGATGGGTTCTACTCCAGATTTATAAACGTTGTATTTCCCATTTATTGGGTTGTTGACTGTAATTTGGCTGAAAGTTTGGAAACGTTAACTCATTTTCTGCCCTTCTTTAATGCAGTAACGTCGTAATAGCTCCTTCTCTCACCCGTAAATGGATACGGATGAATACGGCGTTGCAGTCGTAGTCGCTATATCAGTCTGCGCCGCAACTGTATCTATCGTTGTGGAGTCTACAGAGCATGTGCAGCATAAGAATCGTGCGCCACAACCACGCTTTCAACGGGCTGCGTCGCATCTTCCGTTGCAATCTGACAAGACGACAGAATGGAGACCTCTATTGGCATGCGGCCATACTGTCCATGCCCTCCGACATACCGCGCTTCATTTCTTCCAGTCATATTCGCGGGAGCAGAAGTTCGTCGAACGTTTCGGTTTGGCCCTGGTCTATTCGTGGTGATATCTAAACAACAAGAACCTTTCTGTTTCTCTCAGAAAAGGGGGGACAAAGTGATAAGGCACTCCGACACCGGTAGTGTTAGCATTAATACAGATGTTTAGCACTGCTCGGTAGTTTCTGTAGCACGACACTTTTCTTTTGTTACTTTCTGGCAATTTAGCTTTCCTAGTCCCTGAATGCACCAATTAATCTCCCATCATCGCATATGGCTATGCACTCCCAGTGTGCTGTATATGTTGTTAAGAATAGCAAAGTTGCTAGATCAACACTTTGCTCATTAACCCCACTCACATTTTACCTCTGTAGCTACATGTTTATTCAGATATTCAGTCCCTACTATACTGCACCTACAGTTTACACCTTGCTGTATTCATCACCAATACGCTGATTGTCATCGTATTTGCATACAGCAGTTCGAGTATATCCTTGCCTTTGGACAATCCAGACTCTGGTCTGTGCTAACCGAACTTTCTGTCACGAAAGCAAACAAGAAAAATAGGAATAGATGTCTTGTCAATGGGCGGTTTTGCTCGTCTTAAATTATTTCGAACATGTGGTTCGAAAAGAAAAAAGAATGAAAAAAATTAATTTTGGATTTGGCTGAAGCGAGAAACTTTAAGGATCCCAGTTGTGAAATATGTAGTGTACTGAGCTCCCAATAGTACGGGTATACTCGATCTGCTGTATGCAAATACGATGACAATCAGCGTATTAGTGATGCATACAGAAAGGTGAAAAATTATGGTGTAGTACAGTAGGCACTGTATGGCGTAGTTGATGTGGATTAAGGAAACTGTAGAGGTGAATACGTATGTAGCTACAGAGGTAAAAGTTGAGTGGGGTTAATAAGCAAAGTAGGTCAGTGATATGAGAGTCTCATTATGAGACAGTAAGGTCGGTAGCAAAAGCTTAATGAGCAAAGTAGTGCAGTATACTGTAAGAGGTAGACAGATCGGTAGCAAAGGTTAATGAACAAAATAGCGAAAAGACCTGGACGAGCACGAATCCGACACAATACCGATCAGGTGACTTCTTGACTGGATGACTACTCCTGGCCAATAACAATATAAACGATAAGTTTAATATTGCAGGGTTGAAAAGCAAGGAGAGGGAAAAGCGAAGTAAAATGGAATGGTGCTATTGGCGTTCTTATAGTGAGGAAGAAAGTCAAAAGCGAATCCAAGACAGAAGATCTTTGTCGGTGAAAGCTTGGTCTCCAAGTGTAACGTACTACAGTACCTTGTTGAACTTCAAGGCCGGTGAGCCAATCAAAAATTGCCATATGTCACGGCATAAAAAGCGGCATCGCCATAAAGGGCGATGCCGGCTCTCACCCTTCACGACACGGATGACAA
>JAULBU010028065.1:0-17241 GCA_032358235.1 Odonthalia washingtoniensis
ATTCATTTTGTCTACATGGGTACAATTGATGAATGTTTCCAGACGAAAGTTGGCGTTAAAGAAGCTGTATTGCATTTATAACGAACTGAATTGTCTGCTTTCCAGATGGAAAAGGCATGATTCTTTTCTCAAACCCATCCTTCTGCAAGGATGACAATAAATTGGATTTGTTGAATGAGTTAACCGAATATAAAGAGGGGAAATGCTGAATTATTTGAGAAAAGTGGTTAGAAAGTGAATAAAGTGAGTGCATGAAACAATTCGTTAGTTACACTACACACTTACGGTTTATCTCCATGATAACATCAAAAAATATTCTTTTTCTTGAATCAATATTTTTCTTACAATCTACTTTCTCTGGTTTTGTCATTATTTCATCATTTGACGTACCATTCCTTATTTCCGCCAAGTCAAGTTCGTTTCTACTATTAGATATGTTGTACTCACATGTTGCACGATCTATTACAAGAGTGTTTGTATGATCGCCAAGTTCTGTTGGTACAATTAGTGTCAGTTTCCTAATTGATATATCCGATCCACATATCGAGCCATTAAACTGTTCAAAGAAATAGTAGTTGTAGTGCATAATACGTACATGCATCTCAAGGCCGTTACATGTCTTTGATCTGAAAGTGCAGTTGCTACGTTTTCCATCTCAAGATGTATTCATTACCCTGCATGATCTTGAAAATTTTGAAATTAATGTTGAGGTTGGAACATATTTGTGTGCTGTCAGTCTTCAAAATGAATGTCAATTCAATTTGAAAAGACGAATTGAAACGAATCAACCGTCGGCCGTGTGATTTCCAAATAGAGAAAAACAAAACAGGACAAGTGGACGTAAGAATAATTGTAGCCTCTAAGTTATACAGGAAACGTTGTAATTTGCGGAACTGAGACACATTACTTGGTGTAAGTGTCTATCTGTCTACATTTAATAAGAAAAAATTTCAGTACCCGTGTAGTGATATTTATTATGTAAAAATAATTTTTGAATTATTTAAAAAAAACCAGCGGAAAGCAGCGGAACATCTGTCGCTGTACTTGTGTCTATCTGAGAGCTGTACAAAAAAAATACAGTAATCGTTGCCACGGTAGGAAAAACGATGTAATAATTACAGTAATTTTTCGGCAAACATTTAAATTATTTTTAATGTAATTATTTAATGTTTGCCGTAAAATTACTGTAAGTATTACACCGTTGTTATTGTGAAAGTTTTTGTGAGTCAAATAGGTAACCCGTGTCACAGTGTATAAGGATAAGCTCCGGTTACTGGAACTTTGAGCAAGATGGAAAAATCGGGAATGATTGGAACTGGTCAAGTACTTACCACAACCCAAGAGCAACAACATCCTCGTCAATATTCAAACAGCGCGACCTCCACACCGATATCATAACTTCTGTCCTCACCATGGATCAACATGACCGACATCTATCATACACTAAACAATTTCTACAGCAACAGCAAAAAAGACCCAGCAGCAACCTCAGAAGCAATAGCCGCAACAATAACCCAAACAACAACCCCAGAAGCAGCCATAAACTATCTAAACCATGTGTAACACTCACTCGTAGACACTATAAATTTATCGCAGTGATCAAGGAGGGGAATATTGAGATTTATCAGATGAAGGAAAGCAACATCAATTTGCCTATTCACACCCTGTTTCTGCAACACCTTCCCCATAACAACAACGACAACATCCAAACCATATGGGTCCACCTCCACTACCACTACCAAGTTATGGCGATCATCCACAACATTATGTAAATAATCAGTTCTTGCTTTTCTCCCAGCATGTAGTACAATGAGAACGGTTCAGACACAATCGAACTCAAGCTCTAGTTGAAACATGTTTAACTCAACGGCCAACCTGCAAACCTGCAATAGTGGTTGAGGTTACCAGAGCACCTCATAGAACATATGCAACATATGCAATCAATCAATTTGTTTCCGATCATGTTGAATTTTTGGATTCACAAGAATGCTGAGATGCTTTAAAAGATTTACAATTTCGAATACCGTATCATGACGCCGTCGATCGATTCAAGAGAGCTTATAAAAATAACAATCGTCCTTTATCTAGCGAATAATTCATCTATATCTACATGTATGAAATTGAAATTCTTTACAAGCAGTAAAAATGTTTGAAGGGCGGAGAGGAGGAAGGGTATATTCAAAATCGATTCTCTATAATATCTGGAGGACATTATCAAATATTCGAACTAGGCGACCCTGATAGGCTTGAGCATTTATGATTGACGATTAAGAACTCGATTGCAATATCTAAGAAAAGAAAACAAGGGCAGAACTATGCACCAATCATATGCATAGATATCAGTGACGGGGTACTTTGATCATTACTGGCCGCTGCAGAAGTTGGACGATATAAAAGTTGGGGTATACAAGTTCAAAGTAGAACTATGCAGAGACTGTATGTGTATCGATAGATTCGGGAATAGAGAGTAGTGGTAAATGAGAAGGTGAAGATGGTGGTGGAGTTAGTGGAGGAATTGAGGTGGATATTGTTACTGAAGATGATGATGAATATTATTTATTTGCTGATGTGTAGGTTGCACGAAGATTGAGGAGTAATCTTGCATCAGTGAATTCTGAATTTGAACCGGTTTACACAGCTGTTCACCGTGAATTGAAAGCGAAGAATATCTGTGAAATTAATAATGGCACAGATCAAAATACGTATCATAACATTAATACGAATACTAAAGATCACGTAGAAACAAAACCAAAACGACGAATAGAAAAACAAGGTGGGGTTGATAAAATTGAGGTGGTAGAAACGGGAAAAGGTGAATAAATGTGGATTCCATTCGATATGATAATTTCATAACCTTATACAATGGCGATGAATCGATATTTCTTACCGTCATTACGTGGTTTGGTCGTGTTTCGACTAATGTTGTCTGACTTAGTTAGAGAGGGATGTATCAGTGTACCTGGGCAGGAGAACATATTTTGTCAGTTGATAACATTTGAAGAAGATTTTGCACGGAAATCATTTGGCTGTGTTGGTGTGGTGCGAGGCTTTGATCACCGAGCCTTCGAATAATTTTGTACAAACGGACATGAACTGTACAACACTGACTGAAGCTGACCGCGACGAAAATTTTGAATCATATTTCCGATGATCGATACAGTGCAGTGCTTAGGTAAATACTTGATCTATCGTGCTAGTGCTGGGTACTCGTCGGCGGTCATCACCACTACCTGCACATACAGATGCTTCAATTGAAACAATAGAAGATCCTTTTGTTGATGATGATATAGATGATAACATATTTTTGATTGTATTTATGTTATTGGTGCGGTTATTATTATTGTACATTTTGGAATCCTTGTCAGTATCATTGGTACGGATAGGTTGCTGAATTTCACCTCTTTTACTGTGTTTCTGATCATCAATGTTCTCTTTATTTACATCAACATCATCAATAAAATAATCTTCATCATGTTCATCCATAGTTATTTGCCATAAACCTTTTATGTAATGTATAAATCACATGTCCCAACTGTGCATAAATCCATTGACATGTTTGTCATGACTGAGCCAATATGCCGTTAACGCTGCTTTTATCATGACCGGATATTTAGCGTATGTTTTCTTCTGACAATTAACAGTATCCTTAAAATTATGACCATTTTCCTCGCGTATAGCATCGAGTTTAGGTGGCTTCGCAGGAGTTTGTTTTCATTCATATGTCTCCCTGATCGCACGATCATGTCAACCTTTCCTGCTACTTTGTTGTTCCCAATTTTGCGACGTGTAATATGGCGTAGGTGACTTGGACATTTTTAATTTCGGTAATATAAGCACACAGTTGGGAATGGATGAGTTTATAAACTGGGACATTTCCAGGCACCTATATATTGTTGTTTTGGTACAGATAGTTGGTGAAGTGAGTTATGAGCAGCAACAATAGAAATAAGAAATTTTAGTTGATCTTAACCACGATGACGTTTTTGTTGTAGCAGTTTGTCACGGTATTGATAATAGTGAAGCGAATTGTAGAAGGCGTATCTTCAATATTTCGAACTTGCAGCGGGGTTCTTTATATTGTCGGGAGTTGTTGATCGTCTTGTTGTCAAATAAGCAATACAATTTTGTGACATCATGTCATATTTTTTTCTGTTTCCAGGCTTAGTCCTCGACTTTTTTTGGCTCAGTCCTCTTGTTTTTCTTGGCTCCGTCCTCCTTTTTTCCTGTCTCCGTCCTTCTTTTCCCCTGGCTCAGTCCTGATATATTTAATCCTCATTTTTGTGCCTCATTCTTCCTTTTTTCTTCCTGTATCAGCCTCCCTTATTTTCTTGCCACGATCCTTCTTTTAAAAAATCACTAATTGGGATTAACATCTCCGCCAATAAAATTTTTATCTTGAACCGGTGCTCCAACAGGCCTGAACAACATATGTAATCGTACATTAACTTTTTCATCTATACCCCAACCATGTACAGAAGAATCACGAGCATGAAGTACATCCCCTCTACAGATTCGGAGGCATCTGCATCAAACAGTGGACTGTTTTACAAGGTATGAAGGAGATTACAAAAATTTTACATTTTAAATTAATTTTACGACACCAGAGCGTTTTGTAAAATTGGGAGTGGTTAATTGGTTGTGGGTATTTATGTGGGTACATGTAAAAAACAACGAATCCTAAAATTTATCGACTTTCTGGAAAGTCTTTTTGGAAACTGATGCAAAGTGGGGTGGTATGAGGGAAGTGGGTGATGATATATCGTATGCAATTGTTGAGTGCGAGAAAAGAAAGAAAAAAAAATTATTTGGAAAACACATAAGGCGAACCGCAGAAAGAAGGAGACACGCGGGGAGGGTAGGGTGGCCAAGGCGCCATACAGTGGGATATCGGCCGGGTAACAGGAAAACTAAATCGGGCCGACGAAGCAGACATTAAAAAACTACTTTTTCACAAGAAAAAAATCAGGGTGACGAAGCATAAAATAATACCCTACACTCCTTCAAAAATCCGATCATACACCAATTTTAAGCAGCAACGGAGGCTTTTTATTCACTACTTTTCCTGAAAATAACCATTCCAACGGTGTTTATTCAGCCCGAAATAGCCACAGGAAAAATGGCTATTTCCAACATTTTTCGTTATTTCTGCCACGTGGCTTACACCGGTGCCAAAAGTAACTACTATTTACCAATTTGGGCATTTCCAAAACGCTCTACCATCGCAAACAATGCACTGTTTGTCGTTTGCGCTATCAATCCAAAATTGGGCCCTATATAAGTAACAATATACAAAAAAGTTTCAGTTACTGGAACTTTTACAAAATTTCATTTTGTTTCTACTCAACACAAATTTGAGAAAAAAATTAATTTTTTATTTCAATACACGCATACAATAAACCTTTCCTAAACGTGTGATAGCGCTCAACAAAAAAAGAAATTTGTTTACAGATTTTATGTTTCGATGGAATTCCAGTTTCATAAAAACTTTCCTCTATCACTTGTATGGTCGGTCCTATCAATCAATCATTAAGAACATCACGCACACCCCAAACAACCACACAGTTTAATTCCCAAAGGGGGAAAATTCTTCACTTCAAACAGTACAGAACTGCTATTTCCGCCTGCAACGTTTCAAGCCGGTATCACATACAATCAATAGAAATGGAGAGTGCAAATCATGCAAGGTACTTTGGAATCCACTGCATTCAATTCCATTCGTTTCTGTTCAATCAAGACATGGGGTGCATATATGTAATGACAACTGGTCTGGTATCCGGCTATCTACTCCTCTGTGTCAGAGCTATAAAAATTCCCCATGGAGAAACACAACATCAAACATTCTCCAAATCACACAAAAAGTAAAGTTCAATTACGAATTCGTCCTCTTCCGATCATTAAAAAGAATGGAATTAAATAAAGAATGGAATGCCACACTTCTAGACGCACTCCGTTGAAACAGTCTCTACCAAAACAATACCTGCCCCTATAAAACATTTGGTGCATACATCCCCATACCGTACACATTCTCAATGTGAAAAGAACTTACCTTGCCATATTTTTATTTACGATACTGATGCAGACACATTCCATTGATACAAGTTCTGAGGTAATCCCGTAATAGTTTGAATGACGGTCAGCGGTACACGAGTAACCATTTGTTCTTCCCGGTGGCGTGTTATTGCTATAGCTTCGTCATGTAGTACAAAGCTTGAAGAATTACGATCCATTTCATGAGATCCCGCATATGGTGACGAAATTGCAGGTTGAATTCCGTCTTTACTTGATACGTCGCCATTTACTGCAAGATTCCCTTCACTTAGCCTTCCAACACCTCTTCATATGCGCTCTGAAAGGGATTTACCTTCCTTCTACAGTGATTTTATGTTCACATATTTACTAATATTACTACTGGAAGGGTTCGTCACATACCATATTACTTCCTCGTCATTCAACCCAACTCTTTCATTATTTCCGACTACCTCATTTTCAACAGGACTTACCATTCTTCTTATGTATATAGCACCAATTTACAACACGTAACCTTGCGTTCCAAATATTTAAAAAATCCGCGAAAATGTTCTGCTTCCTTCCCGACTTCTTTTTCTACACTTCCAAATTCTTGTCGACGATCATCACTATTTCGGTTGTATCCATTTCCTAACTTTTGCCTGCGTTTGTTGATTTTCTTCTCTTAGTCCCTCTCGTCTCAACCCCCTTCCCAATTTTCGGCTTGGATGCGTGATATTGAAGCTTTGTCTCTTGTTGCACACAGTCGTACAATGTGCAACGGTTCTGTTGTTGGTAACGAAATCTGTACGATACATTGTAATAAGTGGTAACAACAATTTCAGTTTGAGTTGTGTACTGTAAATATATTGCAAAGTGCAATTCATTTCAAAAACTTTAGTTCAATTCTTTCAGAAGAACCAATACATGTTGCCATTTACTCCGTACTTTGAAAAATACAAGTTACGCCAATTTGTTTTCGGAAAAAATCTTTTTTTCTATTTTTCATTCTTCATAGTATTTTCCAGCGCAGTCCACTTCGCATAGATTTAAAGTTTTGATTTCAATGTAAATTCGGTTCATCTTTTTTCAAAAATACTTCGACATTTTGCTCAAGATGCGAAGTGCGTACTTTGGTCATTTTCGAAAATATGCACAAATTCGGCTGCAATTCGATAATGTTCGAAGTGAATTCCTTAAAAGAAGAAGTTTAAGATGCCTAAGTGCACCGAAGTGTTCGACTTCGCGATAACTTCGGACACTACGCATTGCACTTCGTTTTTGAAAGTAACAGACGTTGTATCAATTTCAACTCATTTTCTGCCCTTCTTCTCTTTGAAAAAGTGTCTTACTTGCATTCCTGGAGATTTCGGTCTGTGAGTCTGTAATAACTAACAGTTCTTATGTTGTAAATACTGTGTCGTCGATAAAAACTGTTGTCGTCGGAAACGGATATTTGTTCCTAAGAAAGAACTGAACGCTCGAGTCCAAGAAGAGGCCGCAAACTAAACGCTATTGCTTCTCTCAGCGAACAACAATTAAAAATAGCTATTTTAGAGGTCTACAATTAGCCGCGTTCCCTACTATTTAGCCTCTGAAAGGTGTCCCCGAAAGCTTGAAACGTGCAATCTTTTCAATATTGAATTATTCACGCGATATTTTAACGATTGGTACCTTCTACTCCAACTGCCGTTTCAGTTATTTTATCACTGATAGAGGAAACGTTGATGATAATTAGGTCTCAATTATCAATTTCGTCGATGATGATTCGCCTACACAAATTTAAATGACGATGAATCTTATGTCTTCAGCAATGTAAATATCAAAGTAATTTCGGTCTCAAATACTAAATTGAAACTATAGTTGAAGATAAAAATCAAGTCTCCGTTAAAGTAAATATCATCAGAAAGGATGACGTTACTTCAAAAGATGTACTTATGGTAGTGATTATTCTACTGTAAAGGACCCATCTTACATGAGAATTTATAATTCGGTGATTGTATTATGGTATATTGGTCGCTCGATGATAAATACTGCAGTGGTAGGATTGGGCCTATACAACATGACAGTTTTAAGTCAATGTTGATGACAAACATTGGAGGTAAACTGATAGTTTAAATCTCACTTCTTTCTTTTCTGGACTTCAATTGTGCATATATTAACAGAATGTAATATTCCCTATGTCAGAACACATTGGAAATAAGCCCTTTCCGTATTATATTTCGCACAAGGCTATAATCACTTATCCCTAAAGTCAAGAAATAATTTCCATCAGGAAGCCGATATTTTATACGGATTTACGGCATAAGAGAATGAATTTAGAAAATTTATCAGTAACCTACACCTCTTTTATATTTCCTGCAGGCCATATGCTGACTTTGGAGGCTTCGTAAATATAGTCATATTGCCAGCAGCCAATATTAAAATAGATATGTTTGGACTGTCATACATTTATCCAAAAAGGAACAAAACAAGTACAGTTAGAAGATTTTACATATGGATGAATTGTCCATATTGATGATCTTAGTGATGGTGTGCAATCACGAGATTGTGATTGTTTCTTGTCAAAAATTTATGGCCAAAAAGAAACGTTTCTCTGTTGAGAGCTGTTCAATGTTTTTGCTAGAACTTTTCACTCTTTTCACATTCTCTCTTCGCGAAATACAGTGGCCAAATACCGTTGTTAGACATGGACAATCTACTGCAACTAGCCGATGCTGAAATCAGGACTGTTGGAGAAGCAAGAGACTGGGAGGATGAAGTATCTACTTTTCCATGTATTATCGCAGCATCTTTATGAGATTTTACAACAGAAAACGCTTTAAACAGGAACATATAAATTATAGACAAAGATCCACAAGATGCGTTAGGGACATGGAGTTACGAATGATCCGATATTCCTGTCAACATAGATTTATTCATGATGTAGACATGAAGTTTCCATTTGAGTAGATAGTGAGGGGTCGCAACACATTGAAATAAACTAAAGTAAATACCTCAAGATCCGACTTCACCCATGTTAGGAGATCTTATTTCATTTTTGATTCGCTCCGAAGGATTATTCAACCAACTAAATCGAACATATCTTACATTACAAAATCCGACAGAATCCGATGAGCACCGAGTTTTCTGTCTGTCTCATAATGTCTAAGTACAAAAAATCACAGGAAGTAGTATAATACACTTTTCATATGATATGGAAATTCAATCAGCCATCTATAAGTGACACCATCTGCCAACATATCGACGCTTGTTATCTTAAAGATATAATCAATGGCTTTATCTGTCCTAATTTCTTCTTTACTACCCCCTTTCCTAACTGATCGTTTTCTGCACACGTGTTATCGTAGACGTGTTCGGTGGTTAGATGTTCTCCTGTCTTCCAAGTTTGAGTATAGCATTTGAGATTAGGACTAGTTTGGTATTTGCGGTTCTGGCTTGTTCAGTAATTGAGGTACAGTACAGTAGAAGACTATATTTCGTAACGTGTAATATATTACAGTACCATGATTATTTGGAGTGAATTTCTTCTTGTGTAAATGTGTGTGTGTCACCCCTTTTGGGATACAGCATTTTGTGCTGTACGATTTCGTCTTTTCCTCCCATGCCCTTTTCCTCCCATGCCCTTTTTCCGCTATTTGCATTAATGCTTCGATACTTCGTCCAACCTATTCCTCTTGAAGTATGACGTCGTCTTCATTCTTGTCATCTTTATGATGTTTTGAAAAAACATCCTTTAAAACTACCTTCATCATCCATCTCTTTCTTCATTGTCTTGCGAACGGTTAGCTCTATCTTCATCGTCCATCTCTTTCGTAAATGTTTTGTGAACATGTAACACTACCTCCATCGTCTATCTTTCCGTAATGTGGTGTGAACATTGAAAACTACCGTCATCGTCTCGTCGTTTGTCTTCATCTCAAATCTCTTTGAAAAATGTTTTGTGAACATTTAACACTACCTTCTTCGTCTCTTCATTTTTCTCTTAATATTTTGTGAACATTATTAACACTACCGTCATCGTCTCTTCTTCCTCCTTACACTAACACTACCTTCCTCGTCTCTTCATCTTCCTCTTAATGTTTTGTGAAAATTAACACTACCGTCATCGTCCATATCTTTCTCGCCCACCTCTACCATCATCTTCCTATTCCTTGACATTCCATCCGTCTCAGTCACACGTATCGCTTGATTTTATCAATTTATTTCATTGAATTGACACTCCAAGGATTTTATTTCGTGGGACATTGCTCATCCCTTTGGTTTCAGATGAAATGTGTGGAAATCCATGATTTTCCAAAGCTGTGAGGTTTCAGATAGTACTGGTTTTGTGAAGGGGTCGGTGGGGTTCTAGATATCAGGTATCCATGCGATCTGGTCCAACTCACATATGTCGTAACTTTGGCTTTAAGCCAATACGTCGATTTGAAGGCGACGTTCAGTAGTTTGGCAGTCTTTTGCTACAGTGTTGGAAACGGTTTTTCTATCAGTCATGGCTTTGAGGCGTATTTTTCTTTCTATCATCTCTTCAAGTAAATCCTTGACAATTAACGAGAAGTCAAAACCTAACACGAGTGCTTGCACTTCGGTTGCAATGACGGATCTGGCAATGCTTCTACACTTATTACTGCCGTAGTACAGCACGTCGCAATTGTCGTCATCTTCGACCATGAATATGATATATTCAATTTGACTCTTCATCCCTTGTGACTTTGCGAAAGAGGCGTCCGTTAAAAGCACTATGCGAATAGTATCCAAAAGCAATGAAACGTAATTTAGGCCTTGTTTCTTTGTTTTGTGTAGGAATTGAGTTGTTTTATTTAACGACTTGTACTATTCATCTTTCATTGGGCTATTTTCAGGAGCAACGAGTTGCACAGGAGCACAGAAATCGGGACGAAAGTTCTTCCCGATATATTGGGCAAGTGCTCTATGACTTGTGAAGTCAGGTTTCGTCGACTTTCAGCTTTTCTATTTTCTCTGTTTGTAATATGACGAAACCCGTTTTATTCAACTTGAGTATATCTATGCTGTTGAATCTTTTTTGTGTCGCTGTCAACGTGGTGCCTGGTTTGCAGCGAAACTTTTTCTATTCTGTTTCTTTGTGGTACAGGAAGTTGTTGTTACAAAATCCCAAAGAATCATTGACATGTAATAATATATGGCCTTCCAGTGTACTACCTGTTCCTCTGATTTATACGCATGGGTCTACTCTAGCTCGTACCATGTTCAATGTATCCAAATGGTGTGCCAGGAAAGTTAAATACCATTGTAGACCAGGCTCGGGAATCCCTTACAGGGGTTTGAGTACTTTTAACACATATTCCTCCGGTAATTCCATTTCCTTCGATGCTCTTATATATACTTCGCGTTCAAGGTATGAATTTGATTGTATATACGCCTGGGTGGTATCTCTAGTGTATGAGTGGAGAGTTGGCATGGATGCGACGATCTATGGAGCTTTCCTTTGCGAAAATCGTTGAACTGTGAAGCCATTGGTGGAGATGTATGTTGGGTCTTCGTCTGCATAATGTTTTGCAACTAATCTACTTTTCTTTTTAAGGTGGTCGCCTTCTTTCTTTAGTTCGTCTACGAATCTTGAACCAAAAATCCTGGAGGATTTTTGTAATTTTGATTCATGGATCGGCTCGAAGGTTCCATCTCTCAACAGCCCGTCCAACTCTTTCTTTCGGGACATACAGAAGGCATGTTCTTCCATAGGTCCTGTTTTCACTTAAAGTTTTTTGCTTCATTTCCAAGTATGTATTTTATTTGCTCGTCATCAACTGTGATCACTTCTTTGGTTTCATCGTCTGTAGAAGATACCTTATATATATTTTTGCAACTTGGTGATGTGCATTCAATTGATGAGTGTTGGCTCGGTTCTGTTGATTATTTCGCATGTGGTGGGGTCCTTGGTGCCGATTGTACTCAGAGGTTCACACATGTCATGCGAAAGATGTGTCGTCCTCTGGTGAGGTGGACTATTACCGTTTCGCTATCGCATGAAATATATTTGAAGGGGCCCTCCCATTTCTTGGAGGCTGTACGGTATACCAATACTGCGAATCCTGACGGGATGTCTCGAATTATCATTGATACTTCTTTTTCCTTGGGGTTGCTGAAGTGTTGTAACGCGAAGGAGATTCTTCTTTTTTCCGTCTCCTTCTTTACCTCCATCTTGGCGTCTTCAATCGCTTTCTGTCTTGCTAGTTGGGTCGGGGTGGGGGTGGTTCGTGCTGGAAGAGGTATTATCCCGAATAATAATAACATTGGGCACAATCCTTCGTGTCCCATAATGGAATTGGAGATAAGACTGCTATTTTCAATCACTCATCGTCTGTCGCCTCATCCTTTCCCAACGACTCTTTCAACTTGGTATACGCACTTCGTAACGGGGCATGATATACTTCCACGATAACAATTGAGCCTGGGTTCTCTATTGTAGCTTCTTCCATCATAATTCCTGTCACCGCCGTATTCTTTTTCATCTCTTTGGAAACGCAAGTGATACCCTGATCTACAGCTAAATAGTCGGGCGGTCTCATGTAAGTGTGCGACCATAGGTTACATATTGACCCCAATATTTCGGCTGTTGATTGGCTTTTCAAAAAGGATGCGGTGGTGAAGTGGGTACTCTCAGCTACGATATGTAGAATGCGCTTGTTAGTTATGAACATGGTGTCTACAATCACGCGGTGATTAAATTGGAGTTCTTCAGAGCAGATTGTTAACTTGAATCAACTGTGGGTGGTAGTGTTGGCCTTTCATATCTCACAAGCTATTTCTATCTTGTCTAGTTCTTTTGAGATGCCGGCCTCCAACCTGTCTACATTTGCTCTCTTCAGAAGTTTTTAGGTTGCTTTCACGAAGAGATGGCGGAAACTTTTGTAGATCTTCCTCAGATCTTGTACGGTATATAGCGCATATGGGGTCGAGTCGACCAACCATCGGTAAACCAAGAAGTATTCCTATAAGGTTAATTGTTGGCGAAGTGAACGGACGTGCATATATCTTCCCTTCAAACTCACTTCAAGTCCATTATCGATCATGTCTCGATTTGATAGCAAGGAAGGGGTATCCTCCTTGACTATGGAGAAATCGACGTCTATCATCATTCCTAATTCCTTGAAAGGGATTTCTATGGTAACTTCATCTACTACCATGCTGCTACGTCAAATGCCTTTTAGTTCTCTTGCCGGTGGTGTTCGCATGGGTATTTTTCTTTCAAATTCCATTTAAAAGGCGTGGTACTGGTTTTCGCTCATTACGCGCGATCGATTTTATGCCATATCCTAGCGGATTCTGTCAAAATTAGAATTTTTAGTTACATGCTGTTGCATGTTCATTAATGTAATCGCAAAAGACATATCTGACTTGTACGTATTCCAGTGGAGTTTTGCGTTATTCGACAATGACCTTTCCACTGCAGTAGCGTCCTGAATCATGATGTATACAATTTCTGAAGGTCTTCATCTTCATCGTCTTATTCCATCCATCTTACTTGGTCATGGTCGTCTTCCACTTCTTCGTCATCCATGGTTATAATATTAAGGACTGCGGAAAGTTCCTGTAGACTTTGTTCTACAGTTCTGTAAGCACCACCAGTTTTTAGTCAATAAATGCCGTATATTCGGCGCAAACTGGGCACCTACGGAACGGACATCTTTTTCGTAGTGACAACTTGATCCCCAACCTTAGCCTCAACCCCTACGAACTATCGCTAACCAAACACCAGAAGAATCCACTACTGGGCGAGATGAAGACAGTACTCCTGAGGTCCCCCACTTGTGTGCCCACCCAAAGGCTCTACTGGTTGTGTTGAAGCACAAGACCATATGAACTCCCGACCTTGCCTCCTGGACAGTGTTACAGTCCACCATCGAATTGATCATACTTGCTGCTACTCCAACCTTCTTTTCAATCGGTACCGCCAACCCGGTCCGAGTGGCGTACTACAACTGTTACTAGGCTCTCGATTGTTTGAAAAATATATCAATTCCATCCAAATAGCCATCTTTATCGTACCTAGTCAGCATTCATGGATCCATGGTTCACCGTCTCATTCTGAGATTCTCTGTATGGTGATTTAAATAAGTTGGGAAGAAGTGCCGTTCTATTTTATGCCTTCCTTACAAAGTTCGTACAACTTTCAACAATGTTCTCTTTTGTCATTCCCATCTGTAATGGATGTGTTATTCAACATTCCCATTACACTACACTGCACATTTAGATTCAATCTTGCGATATATTACGTGCTAAAGTCACCAATGTTTGCCATCTATGCGCCTAGGCTCAGCTGTAGTCTCGGTATGACCGTTTCACAGTATATCTCTTGTTTCTATTGTTTTAGTTGCCTCGTCTTAGTAATTATGATCTACTAGCAGTAACGTTATACAAAAACTATGCCCTGGTTTCCTAATTATGTCGACAAAACAGGGTCTGAAAATCCTTGCTAGTTTTGTAACGTCCTACTTCGTCACCGTTACAAAGTCCCCATTCTTCACCTACCCTTCAGATTTCTGACGTCTCGAATCAACAAATTCAACTGCCTTGTCTCTCCCTTTTCTTCTCTTACCACTGTCTTCTTCTTCGGATTCCAATTCTGTTGGTTGAATATGTTCTTCATTTTTGTATTCTAGTCTTATATCACCAAGTAATGACCTCGTGTATGATTTCACAAACGGTGATAAAAATATTTTACTGTCAAATATCATTTATATAGCCACCATATCACCATAACTACTGATGAATTTATCATACTACATGATGTGTGCTTCGTCTACAATTCATATTCCGCCCAGTAAACGAACAATAAAATTCCGGCTTGAATATCCCGAGGCCTTCCCAATGTCTCTATCAGTGTTTTACATACAGCTTGTGTTCCTGTGGTGTTCTAGGGAAGGTGTTTCTTGCATAGAAGTTTATCGGTCCCATATTTGCTCTTTTCAGCGGCTTATGGACAAAATTTAGGAAAATGTCGAATGGACCCATGTATATTTATAATATTTTCTAGTTATATATAGCATAATTCAAATAGGAAGGTGATCATTCATTAATTTGAAAGATATTCTCCCTATTCATTTCTTGTTTACTACTTCTGAAACGGACATACCTGCTTTGTATACTATGTATAACTATTCTACGATCATGTCTTTGATGAACAGGGTGAGGAGTTCGATGTCTACTAGCAGCTGCGTCTGTGTTTTTGGAACTAAATGCCTACATTCAAGATGCCTAGTTTTGGGGTGGATGTCACATCTACTAGGTCATGCAAATTTTGGGGGTCCATGTAGGTTACATACAGGAAACTACAGTGTTTGTATGGTTACGGATGGTAACTAAAAGAAAAATCTACACAATTTAAAGATAAAATGTATGGGGCATCAACGGTGGTATACAGACACTGTATGTTTTAATTTGTGAGGCATAGAAATTTACTTACAGACGGCACAGAATAAATGGAATATATTGTCCTGGAAAACATACATTGATTGAAAAATTATACCAATGTATTATTTATTTTATTTCATACACAGGAGATTTTTTTCTATGTAATCTAGGCTCTTAACTACACATTGTGTATGAGACGTTGAATGAATACTTCATATAATACTGCGAAAAATCTAGTTTGTAATGTAAGTCACATTGACTTTTTCATTCATGTGGTTAATGTTTCAGTGTATATACACTACATCAATCCATTCATATACCGTATGCAATCGTCAATGGTTCATCCATTTGTCATTCATTTCATGAATGTGAAAGTGGATGGTTATTGCGATTTCTGGTGTATATATCTGTTATATGTAGGAATGATACGATGGAATATTGGAATGATATATAGAATAATAGCAATATACATGGCAATACATGTTTACCAATTATGGTATATACGATATTAATATTTTTATTATTTGTGATATCATGCGATAACAAGTCGAAAATTTTGGTAAAAATAAGATAAGAGCGCAATATCGAAAAAATGTACTAATAAATAACGTGATAGAGATATTAACTCTATCATGTTATTTATTGTTACATTTCTTCGATTCCCCCTGTTCTATACAATTTTTTATAGCTCTACTAGAGTTATTAAAAATTGTATAGAACAGGGGGGAATTGAAAAGAAGTAGAAACTATGTAGTGATAGAAGAATGAGAACCGCCATGAGCAACGACCAAGAAACGCATCCAATAAGTATATATTAATATATCCTGTATATACAATCTATATAAATCTATTTTTTGGTTCATATCCATTCTTCCACTGTGAACATGTAAACCATATTGAACTGCATACATATAAAAATTGCATTAAAAAATATAAAGAATACAACAAAAGTTAGTAAATTGAATGTGAAAAGGTCATGAAATGGGAATTAGAGGATGAAACCATAAACGGATGAGGAATACAAATATACTTAATTACCTGAACCAGGGTAGTTAAAGATGAGAATCAACCTGTAAACAAAAATAAGAAGAGCAAGTGAAGGTAATGGAAGGTTAAAAAATATGAATGGAGTTGTACAAAAATGTTTTAATGAATTAATAGTTAATGAATACTTACCTGTGCTAAAACGTTGACGCATGGAATAAGTTCATCGCAATAGGAACTGACATGTTCAAGTCACTGTTGGAATGATAAGAATCAGAGAACTGTCATCGTGTTGGGATCATCGTTGCAAGTTGATCGTTTATACTTGTGACTAGTTGATGGAAATGTGCACGGATGGGGGAAAAGAAGGTAATTTAATTGTATTAAAACAGCACATAAATGGCTGATTAGTCAAATTTCAATAACTGAAAAAGGCACACAACGATCATTTCGCGCACTGTGACGGCAGATCTGAAAAATGTTGAGAAATCGAAAAAAATACTATTACTTTCAAAACTTCCAATATTAATTTTTAATAATAAATCAATTAAACATACGACAGAAAAAAACAAATGAAAATTCACAATCCGAAAAAATTTTGGATTATTTAATAAAGCAATTAAAATAATTAAGAGGTCCAAAAAATTAAATGTGGACGTAAGTGTTCTGTTACGTGTATGCTATCAACGAAATGGCGTGGTGTACTCGCAGTCTCTCAGAAGACACCACAAGTATGTGACCTTTAAAACTAGAAATGGGGATACAGATGAATGACATGCAAAAGATGGATACATCATCATGTATGATACTGGCTTTGAATTATATAAGCAATGTACGAAATATATTTCAGTCGTTTAT
>JAULBU010028076.1:0-17240 GCA_032358235.1 Odonthalia washingtoniensis
GGCAAACACGGCTATTTTCAATGTAACAGTCGAAAATGTTTTGATACATTTGGATTATCCAGTCAAAAATAATGAAAATTACATTCCAAATTCTAACTAACCTAGTGCGTCTATAATTGTTCGGACTACAGGTCGGCTTGAGAGCCTCAAAATAAATGCCGAAAATAGGCTAAAAAGTAAATAATAAAATAGAAACTTTTCGAAGTGTATCTATGATTTTTGAACCGCATTAAAATCAGAGGTTACAGACGTTGCTGACCGAGGGTGAAGTAACTGTGACGTTTGAAGGTGTGTTTGAAGGTGAGCTGGCACTAAGAAAAAACATCCGTTTAGAAAAGGCTAGTGGCACGGAGAAAGGGAATAAATCGAGAACCGAATTCGGACAGTTATGTTATAGCGAAGAAAACTTTCCAAGCTTATTTTAATAAGCTGTTGAAACATGTGATGTATGTATGTAGCTCTAATTCTGTCTATCCGTCTAACTGGTACCATTGACGAATTTCTACAGTGCCATAACCGCGCACGCAATATTTTATATTACAACTGAAAAGAGCGCCCCAAATTTACATGAACAGTTGGTATTGCTATAGATTGGATACATTTTAATGAAGTATTATCTGGAAATTTCGGTTTCCGAAGACATATTTCCTGTCTGTTCCTGTAGTAAAACTCTGTTTAGACTTATGTCAGAAAGCCAATTTTTAAATATATTAATCCTTCATACCTGAATAGGTCAATGCTGTCGCAGCACCCATACAATGTCCCCATAAAATAATGTATGCAATTTTAAATGTTGCATTCAAGTATTTAATAACTGATGATATATATATATATATTTATGTGCATCTAAAGAATTATAATCACGTTGTGATTGACTAGATCCTGAGAAATAAAATGAAAATACTCTGACTTGCAGTAGAGGAAGAAAATATAGCAACATGGCTGACTCAACTCATCGCGACCTGGATTTGGCTCTACCGATAAGTTCAAGAAAAAGGCAATAGAAAACTTTGCCTTGAAAGGAAAAATTCAAACTGTAGTTGTATCATGGGGATCTGCTCGACACTGGTACAGGTGCGTATCGTTGGTGTGTATGTCATTGTACCTGAGCCACGGTACAATCACATGGCACCGGTGTTCCTCTCCTCGCCGGTTGCACCGAGGCGATCCAACACAAGACGGGTGGATCGCGAACACGTCCGCTCGAGATCCGAGATTGCAGCTACCCATTCAAAACTACAAACACGAATTCTTCTAACATTAAACACACGTGTCAATCTTTAGTTCTCCTGCACTAGCTCAACCTACCGTTCACTGGTCTCCGACGCAGACCGCCACCATTTTTCAACATAAATGGTACGACACGACAATACCTATTGTTACCACGTTTTTGACGATGAACAACTTGCGATAATTGAGCAATATTTGCAACTCAACAAGCTGATCTACCCCGAAAACTTCTACTGAAAAGTATGTTTTCCTACCAAAATGTTCATATAGTAATGGATTAAAACCATTTACATCTGCACCTTCTGTTCATTTTGCTCACTTGAAATTAGGTAGGGGGTTTTACTACCATTGGAGCTATTGAACCCATATTTACAGCCCCGGATGTCAAAATTGCTCGCAATTTGGATCATTCGGAACTTTGAGGTTCGAAAACAATTATGTGCTCCGATTTCCGTAAATTATTTTTAAAGAAGAAATAGAAAAATGAAGTATACCGTACATTGAGTCACGGAAAGAAAATGTATACTAGACATTAACCAGTTCAAGTTCGAAATTAAACCAGTTGTATGAAAAAAGCTACTATTACGACCTAGAAACCAATATTTCATATAGTTTGTATAAATTGTAAACTGGACTCCCTCTGAGAACATAAAATGCAGAAAAATCCTTCATGAAAAAGAGCATGTATTTAATAAAATTTGTTATGCTCACCGCTAATGAGGCGCAAAGAACCCAAATAAGCCCACAAGAAACTCGATCGGAGTCATAAAAATTACACCCACCGCCACTGAAACTGTATCTTTCAACCCCATAGAGAAAAATGTACAAAATATGCACATAAGCACCATCGGTAGGCCTGTATCCGACATGGGTCACATTTCGTCTACTTGTTACCGACGATCCAAAAAAACTCGAGCTCATCAAGGAGAAGTTGATTCATCCAACGAAGAAGAGCGTGAGAAATTGTTACTATGTGGAAAAGATAAATCAGTTTTCTCAAGAAGATCTTTTAGTATTACTAAGTGGTGGGGATATGACTATGTCACACAGTAAGTGTTTAAAATTTAAAATAAAACTGTTGTCATATAAACGTTAAATATGTACATGCTAAAATCACTTAGTTTTGTGTATAAGATAATAAAAAAGATCCCATGTAGAACTGATTAACGTTTCATAAAAAAAATGCTAACAAAATTTACCTTCATAGGAACAGATAGTGACAGATTCGGAACAGCTTAAATCTACACAGGTAATTGGGATATCTCAATACACAAGCGGAATTATAGCAATATAGATAACGTAAGGGTGGTAAGACAACCAAATTGGAATCATGGGACGGTTCACCATATGTCAGACCGTCTTGGTGATACATTTATACCTGTAAGTATTGTATCAACGGAAGTTTCCCAGTGATATGAACAGAGACCATCACGTTATGTCTCCATGTCGGGGCAATTTATTAATAACTATGGGAGGGATGTGATTATTGCCCATCATAGGCAATAATTACATCGTATGGTACTAATTGGAAAAAAGATCATCGATTTACAAGAAATGGGCATGGAATAAAAGGAATACTACTAACGGATGTTAATGAGTATATATATCGTAGTTTAGTCGAACATAAATTTGATAGGGTGAGGTTTGAATAAAAGCACAATGATCCGGATGGTAGGATGTGGAAAAATGGGCCAAAAACATACAGCCGTCAGATGGTATGGGCTAAACAGTGGGATCATACAGGTGAAGTACCAGCTTATAACCCTACTATTACAACTACAAGAAAACTGTCTCGGATAGAGAAATACTAAAAATGGGTCCTCCCGATCACAACCAATCTTATAACCGACTTGGATTTCCGTACTTATCGGCTGATAATGTGATATATGGTATATGGTATACATTGACCAATTTGCCCAGATTCTTTACAAATACATCCGTCGCATGGAATAACTTGATGGTTTCAAACTGGTGAAAATATTGGTCTTTCAGAAAACTTTCCGGTTGAGAATTATCACTACTCATATGCAATAGGTAGAGGCAATGTTGTTCGTTTACAACTTAATATTTGGCTTTGTACATTAAAAAATTTGAAAGGAGCACCACCTTACCCGGAAACTGGTTATTAATCTACAGCCAGGAATTTTTCCTTGTATATTCCGTGCATTTTATCCAATTATGAATTGCATATAACTATTGAAAATAAATTGACCTGGACCCGGAAGGAATCCTTGATATAAATCCACAGAAACCTTTCTACATTAACGTTTGCAAACTGTCCTCAGAACCGGAATATATTAAGAAGAATAGCTTGATTTCTCTCGCATCACCGGCCTTAGTAGACATCCCGTTGATCTGGGAAGCAGCCCACGTCTTCAATGAAATAAAAAACCTCCTCAACACCTGTACTACTAACTCATAGGAGATACAGCTGTTCACATTCACCTTGAATTGTCTATGGAAACATGATAATGATTTTTCTGTAGGAAAGAATGCACCCTGTCCATTTCAAAAACGCGAAGAGACTAGTTTTAGACAATTTTTCTATATGAAAATCATGTTAATGGCCGACGTCAATTAGAATTAGATCTAGTGACCTCTATCAAGGCTACGGGAACATATTCTTCTAATTCATCCTTTAAAACATCTTCCCCGTATTTTAGTACTTGCGGCATTTAATCGTTGGACAAATCATAAATCTCACAGCAAACTATGCTGTGATGAAACAGTAGTACTATTTAATCAAAATCATCTGAATTTATAATAGGCTGGCTCGCAGACACCTCCTACCTCATCATAAATCCATCTGCAAGTGACTCATTAATTGCATGTATCTGATTATTTTTCTTGTTGGAATGATCAGATACAAGCTTCGAAAGAATCATGGACATCATGTTGACGAAGGATAAGATCATCTACGTTTCTTCAACAATTAATACATACTGAAATTTACCTTTTAATTTCTTTACCTCTACAACTTTAAATTACTATTAAATTTATCACTTCCAAAACCGATTTCAGTATGGATCTGTTTTAAACTTTTATCTTCTATATATAACCGTGTGAAAGTCCATTTCCAAACAACCATTTCATTTATGTATCCGTCTGTTATTCGAAACAATGAAAAAATCCTTGAGCGGTTCCAAATCATAGGATAACCTTCAATATTTGTAAATCTTCTCTTTTGAAAATCATCACGTGTTTCTGACCATATAATTATTTCATTGATGCCATCACTGGAAGCATAAAGTATTTTTGGGCCCATTCACTGGGGAAAGTCTATATTGCATTTCATAATATTTTTCTTTTTCTATGATTTCCTCGTTAAAAATGTTTTAATTCTACATTTGAAGTAGCCTACTTCAAATGTAGACCTGAGGTATTTAGAGGAAAACTAGGGTTTTGCAATAATCACAGCTCTACACCTTCATTAGCTCCGAGCCACTGAATGTGAGTCACATCAAGTCTCATACTTTACATGTTTCAAGCATTTCTAAACAGTTGAAAGAGATAGGGATAGTAAAGTTTTTTCAGTTAACTTGATTGATTTTATCTTCTCATCATTTTATAAATCGTTGACTTTACGGCTATGATATCTGTAAACAATGTCTTCGTCATCCTCAGATGTACGGGGGACTTGTCTTTCCCTAGAAAGCACCAGGCATATATCTATTGCCACTACATTTCCACCAGCACGGTCCACATTTAATTTATATTTAGATTCATCATTATTGGCACGACCCGTGCCAATAATGATGAATCTAAATATAAATTATGACGAATTTCCAAATCTGTTAGTCCGGGACTAAAATATTTGGAAATTTGTCATGAACGGCACAATTTCCTGTACATTCAAACAGTTCAATATCACCACCAATATTAATTCTTTTATCAACACAAATTTTCACTTCTCTCCGGGAACATATTATGTGTGCCTTGGTAAGGTAACCTAGATGCAATACGTACAGTGTATCACAATTTATTCATTTCCCTAATATGTCCAATTAGTTCTACCATTTCCAAACATATTTTTCAATTACCCTTCTTTTTTCAAGGACTAGATTGCTGCACACGCTGCACACATAGTATGCCATCAGTATGATACATGTACTAATTAATTAATTCAATGTGTCACAATGGAATGGGTTATACTATCATATTCCACGTGTAATAATTCATTCGTGCAAGAGGTCATACCGGAACCGGTTAGACTGTCAGATCATAATTTGTATAGACACTTTTGCCATCGTAAAATACATACACAAATTTAATTCGCTACTTACCATACTTTCACTCTATGCCTACATGTGTTCCCATTTCATGCCACAATTATTTTCACCATTACTTAACATTCGTTCATCTTCTTCGACATCACCAACCATCAATATTCTTTGAAAAATCCACCATTCAACTTCAAATCCTTAATACCTTTACTGATCTGCAGATCACCACATCTTCCGAACCCTTTGTTATAAAATTCGATTATCTTACCACTTATCACTTTACTTACAGTAGCATATATGACAAAAAAATCTTTTCAATTCAAATCATTCCTAAATCATGTAGGCATGATTTGAACATGGTGTTGATAGCAGGTTCAATATTTCCTTTGCCTGTAGGTGATGAATTCATGAAAATTCATGCGGTTCTTAACTAGTCCCAAGATAGGAATTAGCAGAAATGAACCAACATCTTTTACTTTATCGAAGGTGAGAATTAAGAAAAACAAGGATCCAATTTTAGTTTTCCTTAGGGTATATTATGGGGGTCGCTGGTCACCGTCCTGCTGCCTTAATGAATCAAACCCAGTAGTACCGTAGTCTTGAACTCAATGTCTATTTACTAACTAATATTAATAAAATCACAAATGTATTACAATAACATTAACACACATCCAGACCCCAAACAATTTTGTGGGGTTGCATTATCAATTGGTTTCCATCCATACTTCCCACTATTTCACGCATCTAAACATAATTTAAACAGTACTTCTGTTTTTCGTTCACTGAACTCCTGACAACTGTGATTCATTTTGAACTCAACGTATCCGAAATAGAAATAAAGAAATAATTTTACATAGATAGGAAAGATTTCCAACTAAATTTACTATTTTTGGCAAACATCGAAATTTCAATAATTGGAATTTTTTGTCAAACAACGAAAATTCAATATTTGGGAGAAATCTTAATTTCACATGGAAATTTTTAATACAGCGTTTAGGCAGCCTGGGCATATGATGATTCCGAATAGTAAGTATTTGGCATTATGACACATGCACTAAACATGGCCTAATTGCTAATTTTTAATCGTAGTTCGATTAAACAAAATTTTGGAATCCTTCCACCCAATAACAGCTTTTCGCAAATCAGTCCAACAACTATGGCTGTACTTTTATAAAGAGAAAACAAGTTATAAGGCAATTACCAAGGAAATTTATACATCAACAGAAATCTAGAAAATATAATATTTTTTAATATTACCAACCTCCCCGAAAAAATCCGACGCATTTTCCTTCGTGGTCATGAATCCTGCGTACACACACCGGGACTGAAGTCTGTGTACCTGTAATCACAACTATCTTTTACCTAATTAGTACCGTCTCATATATACCAACAGTCATCGACTTAGACCTGTCTCTTTTCCCTGGTAAGTAACCAAGAACCCAACCTGCACTTGAACGTGGAAACTAAAACCATTTTAGGCACTTTATTGCTAATAGCTAATGATTCCAACATCTGATCTGAGAAACTTATCCTTTCTTCCGGTATTCCAGAAACCTCAGGTTTAGGCTATGCTATGAATTAAGACTTTCATGAGGCCTCCTTCTCCTAATTTTTGTTACCCGTACTTCACTGAAACTACTTGGTTTAATTCCTCTTAGTTCAGTTGATATGTCGTATCTAGTGATAATTACTTGAAATTTCTGTTTGAATCAACGTAATCATACTCTCCATACTTATTGTTCCTCCTATTTCTATTTCTGATGCCATACAGGATTTTCTCGGCTCCAACATCCAAGGTATCCCGAAATTTCGTCCATTTATTTTCTACTGGTTGACTCAATATTCCACTGGGACCATACCCACATTGTTTCCTTAAGTTAACAACGTTTTCTGTACTGCTCCATTCTTCAATCATCTCACCATTTATCTAAAAGTTCTACTTCCATTTTCATTACTTTCATCATATTTAGATAGATCTCTTCGTAACGTTTAGTTATAACCAGATCCCACCGTGTTTATCATATCAGTGAGGTTAAATATAAACCATTTTTGTATCACTAGAAAAATGGTCTGTAGCAAAGTTTCCATTTATTGCGGACATACAGACATCATTTAAAATTCAGATTATAATTTCTGTTCTGATACGTACTGATACAACACCTTCAATTTTAATAAAGTTCCTCTTACTTCGATATAATTTGGAATATTATGAACAATAATTTTCGTTCATCTGGTTTCTGATAATTTTGTTCGAATTTTGTTTCTTCGCGTCATTTACTACTTCATTTGAAACTCTTATGAATGTACCTTCAGTACAGGACCGTTGAAAAAGTTTGCAAAGAACGAAACGTACGTTTCAAAGTTAATATCGGCGAAAAATGTTTTGTTGCAAGGCTTCGTTGATAATTACCGATTGTTCTGAGACGATGGTGCTGATTATCGTGATAACATTTTATTTTTACCGATCAGGCGAAATCAATCGAAAGTTTCGGCATCCAACTTTCTAGCTGAATATACGTAATATTTATGTAATTTACATCAATTCTGTTTACGGTTTACGTAGTTCATCCACTATACTTCATTTCAAGTGAACGATAACTTTCATCAGAACATATTAATGTCTCTTGTTGACAATTAACGGTATAGTATAATGTTACTGGGCAAATATTCAGACGGTGATAAAAAACAGCTGAAATTTTGCCAAATGTGGCAGGATTTTTCTTTTAACTAAATAATCTAGTTTTAAGAAATGTAATACATGCCCTTGTTTGAAAATTGGTGAACATGTTACAGTTGTGAATTTGAAAAAGTGCAATTCCAAATTCAAGGAACATCCTTTCTTTTCGAATTTGGACGCCAAATTTGAAGCTTTTCGTATCAATATCATAATATCCATCACTACTTTCAACTTTGTTGTTAAAGAATAATTTTTTCACGGCCATAATACCTCACTATACACAAGAACTTGACGTCAACAGTTCAATCTCGTATCCCCTCTTTGGCTGTGATTCAATGTAGTACAACGTTCATCTATGTAACACCAATAATCACAACCACCAACATCATCAGATTCATAACTCACGTCTTCAGTTCAATCTACTCCACTGCCACATGATACGCCAATTAAAGCGCGATCGACGCTTCAAAACGATAAATATGGTATTCTTATGGTCGTTTGTTTCCTGATAAATTCACTAAAAAACAAACAGTGAGGATTAAATCTCTATCTCGGAAACCAGATCTATTCTTTTTGTTAATTGTATGGTTTTTTCATCGGTTTAAAATGGATGTACGTCTGTATATATGAAGTATATGAAAAGTTACAAATAATAAATGAGTGTGAAGTATATCCTTTCTTGTTCATTTTCTTCGACACGTATGATCATCAAATTCAGTAGAGAATAGTAAATAGTGACACATATTATTAATGTTGTTTTATTATATAGTCATGTTATACTCAGTAGAAGTTATTAAGCCACTTTCAAAAAAAGTGGTATGGCGATATCAAATAATTGTTATATAATATATATTTTATGTACTACTTCCAATAACTTTGTTATTAATGATTATTTTTTGTCAAATCCATAATGCCTCACTACACACAGCCACTTGACGCCAATAGTTCAATCTAGCATCCTCTCTTTGGTTTAGATTCAATTTATGAGCACGTTCACCTCTGTAACACCAATTATCACAACCATTACATCATCATATTCGTAACGTGCGTCTTCAGTTCAAAATAATCCACCACTATCATATGATACGCCAATTAAAGTGCGATCAAAACAGCAAAATGATAAATATGGTATTCTTATGGGCGGTTGTTTACTGGTTTATGCACCACAGTCACCACATGGTACGGTAGAGACAACGCAATCAATACTGGAAAATGATAAATATGGTATTCCTATGGATGATTGTTTCCTGATTTATGTACTGAAAAACAAGCAGTGAAAATGAAAACTCTACCTCGGAAATCCGAAGCCATATCTATTCTTGTTTTTCATTCTATCTTTTATCGCTTTAAAATGATGTATGTCAGTATATATGACATATATGAAAAGTTACAAACAATAGATGGGTGTAAAGTATGTCCTTTCATGTTCATCTTCTTCTACACTAATTATTCTTAAATTCAGACGATAATAGTGAATAATGACACTTAAAGTCGTTATATTATATACTCATGTTAAATTTAGTACAAGTTACTAAGCGACTTTCAAAAAAAGTGGTATGGCGACATCAAATAATTTTGATATACTATATATATTGTATATACTACTTTCAACTACTGTGTTGTTAATGATTATTTATTTGTCATGGCCATAATGTCTCACTGTACACAGGAACTTCACGGAAAAGTTTTGATCTCGTATCCTCTCTTTTGTTATGAATCAATGGTGTACGATTTTAATCTCAGTAGCACCAATAATCACAACCACCACCGACATCATCAGATTTATAACGCACTCCTTTAGTCCAATCTACTCCACCATTACCACATGGTACGCCAAATACAACGCTATCGACACTGAAAATTATAAATATGGTATTCTTAATGGCTGTTCTTTCCTGATTCATGCACTGAAAAACAAGCAGGGACAATTAAATCTCTATCTTGGAGACCATATATATTATTGTTGGTTTTTCTACCATTGTTTCATCGGTTTGAAATGGATGTACATCTGTATATATATGAAGTAAATGAAAAGTTAGAAATATTAAATGAGGATAAAGTATATCCTTTCTTGTTCATGTTCTTCAACATGAATGATCATCAAATTCAAAGGATAATAGTAAATAGTGACACTAATTGTTAAAATCGTTTAATTATTTTATCATGTTACATTCAGTATAAGTTAGTAAGCCAGTTTCAAAAAAAATGTGGTATGGTAACATCAAATAATTATGATATACTATATATATATATATATATTATATCCTATTTTCAAGAAGTTTGTTGTTAATGATTAATTTGTAACAGGGCCATAATGGCTCAATATACACAGTGACTTGACGGCAACAGTTCAATCTAGTATGGTCCGTTTGGGTTTGATTCAAGTCAGTAGCAAGTTCAGCTCTGTAAGATCAATAATCACAACGACTGGCATGGTCAGATTCGTAACGGACGTCTTCAGTTGAATGTACTCCGCCGCCATATGGTACGCCAGATACAACGCGATCGGCAGTGAAAAGACGGTAAATATTGAATTTTATGGGGCGGTTGTTTGCCGATTTATGCGGTGAGAAAGAAGCAGTGAGAACGAATTGTCTATTTCAGAAGCCATATGTATTGTTGTTTTATGGCTTAAAAAATGGATGTACACGTATATATTTTAAAAGTTAATTTTTATTATATATAATCATGTTTAAATTCATTCACTTTTCAAAAAATGGTAAAATGGGTTAATGGCGACATAAAATAATTGTGAACTACTGTATTGTGTTTTGCTGTAGAAAAACATTTAACAACTTTACTACACAACTTTTACATTAACATTAACATTAACATTAACATTAACATTACATGCAGAGAACGAACGGTGTGACTAGGGAAAAAAAAAAAAGCAAATGGCAACTTTGAATTGATGATAAATACGAAATGTCGAATGCGGATGCGGAGATGGAAAGAAGGTGGGGCAGCAAAAAGAAGAAATGTATTATGGAAACGACGATGATGAACACACAGACGAACAGACAAACATAAGTAACGTTTCCTCTTTGGAAAGATCAAGAGATGTGACATGTTAACGAGATGAAAAGAATTAAATTTTTTTGGAATGTACGCTGACAAGATTAACATTTATGATTTTTTATAAGTAAAACGAGTTAAAAGAGTGATTGGCTGGTTGGTGAACAGTAGAACTTGGAAAGTCACGCGATGCTTTTATTTTAAAAAATATGCCGTTGACGATATTTATGAAAAAGAAAGAAAGAAAAAAGTAAAATTGGGGGAGGGGAGGGGAGGGGAGGGGAAGGAGGGAGGAGGAAGGGGGGGTGTGTTCGGTTTAACTGTGGATGTGATTAATGTTTAATGTTTAATGTTTAATTTTTGATTTTTAATTTTTAATTTTTAATTTTTAATTTTTAATTTTTAATTTTTGATTTTTGATTTTTTAGAAAGAAAGAAAGAAAGAAAGTGGTGACACGAAGGATTAAATTAAATAATTTAAAAAGGGGACGCCATTTGAAAAATGGATTGTGTGAGAGTACAACGAGTACAACAATGGAAGTTTGAAAATTATAATTTTCCAATTCAGGAGTAGGCTTTTGTATGCGCCAGCGATGTGAGTAAACTAAAAAAGCTCGTGAGTTGTGTTTTTTTGCTCACTATCTGTAAGTGTTTTAATAAAATTTATATTACCGTTTCAGTTTCAGTTTATTACGTGAGGTGTCATTTTTTATATTACTAACTGTAATTCTGTCAATTTCTCTTTCATTAATTTCATATATAAAAATACAAAAAAAGAAAAAAAACGTTCCCCATCCCCCATCTCACACACAACTAACCTTAACAACCCATCCCATTTGCTCTTTTTACTTTTTACTTAACCAACCAACATCCCAATCCCAATCAACCACCACTCTCCCCCCCCTCCCCTCTTCCCTCTCTTAACCAAACAACCACAATTTCATTTCCTCCTTCCCCCACCAAACCAAACGAATCCTCCACCTTCCGTCTTCATCTTCATCTTTGCCTTCTTGTTCTTCACTTCAAATACTTGTATTAACTAAGACACATCAACTGATTATATATAATATAATAACTTTCTATACTCCCAAACCTTTTTTTATTTTTATTTTTTTAACTTCTCCCATGTCTTCATGTACAACAACAACAACAACAACTACAACAACTACAACCATCAACCAACAAAAAAACGCATTCAATCAAGTCATTTCACATATCCCACTTGCAGCAGATGCGATGCGACGTTGTCGAGCAAATTCAGCAGCCACTCTACCACGTTCTGTATTCTTACTTGATTGGGATGACACATGTTGTCCTACGACATATTTGGAATGGTATGGAATTATGGCAGATCTTGATACTCGATTAGAACAACATGCACCGCAAGTGGATATAGCATTAAGAATATTAGAAGAAAGAGTATTAACATTATTAAAATCAGCTATTCAACTCGGTACACTTTTAATCATTACAAATGCTGGTGATGGTTGGGTAGAATTATCATCATCTAGATTCTTACCTGCTGTAAATGAATTTCTTAATAGTCATTATAAAGATATTAAAATTATATCAGCTAGAGCAAGATATATTGAAAGTTATCGTCAATTCCCTTGGAGATGGAAAGCATTAACTTTCTCAGATGTTTTACAAACTATATTATCTGAGAGAAAATATAAAGCTAATGAACTTCATGTGGTCGTTTTAGGTGATAGTCCTGGTGATAGATATGCAGCTTATGATTGTTCGGATACACTTAGTAAAATGGGTATGCCTATAACATTGAAAATTATTAAGTTTTTAGAAAGACCTACAATCGATCAATTATGTAAAGAACTAGCAGTGTTGTTGGATCATTTAAATGTTATGACTAGACATGGTGGATCTTTTGAAGTATCCATGTCTAATGAACAACCAAAACAACATCAACAACATTCAAATTCATCTAGTATTAATACAACTTCAACTTCACCTCCGGAAGGTGTAAATGCACATGACCTAGCTTATCATCCATATACAGCTCCATCAAATAATAAGGTAACGACTTCTAAAGTAGTGGAAAGTGTTGCGGTCGCAGCAGTTGTTGCAAGTAAGGCAATATCTGTTGATACATCTAGTAGTTCACCACAACTAGGAAGCGCGGCGATAAGTGCTTGCGCGGCCGCTGTATAACAATATAATAATAATAATAGTTAAGAAACGGACAGATGCCCATTTGGTTTTGTTGGACAAATAATAATAATAATAATAATACTGATACTCGAAAAAAAAAAATTGAATTGTGTTTTTTGATATAACGAATGAGTGTTTTTTTTTTTTTTTTTTTTTTTTTTTTTTTGTTTTTTTGTCTTTTTAAAAAATTACAAAAAAAAAAAATAATAATAATCAAATAATAATAATTAATAATAACAAATAATAATAACAAATAATAATTTTTCTTGTATTTTGTATGTTTTTCTTTTTTATTAATTTGTGCACACAATTCATTTTTACAAAAAACAAAATATTTAGTCATCTCATGCACAAAAAAAGAAATAAAAAAAAATTATAATAATTTCAACCAATCAAATGTATATAAATAAACCTGTTTAATAAAATATTTAATATATATTAGTAATTTGGAAGCATCATTGGAGAGAAAAAAAAGGACCCTTACTTCTCTTCCTAAACCGGCCGTTACCACACCACCACGTATTTGAAGCATAACATAACAACGTTATACGTTTTACGGTAAAGTAAATAAAATCTCGGAAACTAAAATCTGTAATTTATTCACGGCACTGTCGTGTACTGTAGTCAGTGCTTGCCATTCCGTTCTTCAAAAGTTTTTGATTACAGTTCCACCGAATTACTTGCAATCACTGTTTTGAATTAGAGTGAGAGTGCGACTGCGAGTGCCGCCGTCCACTGCCTTTGCCACCTAGTCCTTTGGCCTGCCATCCTTTCCCTTTCCTTTTCCTTTTCCCTTTCCCTTTCCCTTTCCCTTTCCCTTTCCCTTCCTTTCGTTTTCTCTGTCCTTCCTTCCTTCCTTCCTTCCTTTCTTCCTTTCTCTGCGGAACAAAAAACCAACGGACATAAAAGATTTCTCATTTCAAATATCATCAGCGCCTACATACTGAAAACATATCCCCACCACACTTCATACATCCAATCTAATCCTTTTATATGTTCATCAACTGAATGCCCCGTAACCATCGCAACTCACAGAATATTCCAATGCCCCAATTAGCCGCGACACCTTTTTTTCACTCGCTCGCTCGCTAGCTCGCTAGCTCGCTCGCTTACACTATGTAACTCTTTCCTACTCGAAAAACGAAAATCGATCCAACCGCGCATAAATTACTATATATTCCACAACAACCGCGATAACCGAAATCTCAAACACAATTCAATGCTTCGTTGAGGCGTAATGATAACACGTTGCAATGAAAACAGAGAAAAAAAAAAAACATTTTTGATCTGTAGTTTGTAGTTTTTTTTATTCGATAAAAAGTATACAGTATACAGTAAAATAACAACGCCGCTCTACACTGGTAGCTTCAATTTTTAATTACACTCAAAACCAACAAAACTACATCATCACATCACATCACATCACATCACATCACATACCTTTTTGTGCTGAAAAACATAAATCCCTTTCTACTAAAAATCTTACTTATCATCAACAGATTATTATTCACTACTATTACATCCGTGTATGTACAACCCAATAGTTCCACGAGTAAACTTCACTTGTCGTGCGCCTCTAATTTCTTGTTTGCTTTTTGTCATTGCCTGTCAACCACTACCGATAAAAATATCGTACACTTTTTCTTCTTTCGATTGGGAACAAAATCACCACAAATTCTCGTTTTCTCTCCGTCGTTTTTGCATGTAGCGTACCGTTAGCGTTAGCGTAAAGAAGATATTACCCAGAACATATGTATCCACACACACTGTAAACGAAGTTGTTGAGATAATATATTATTTGAGGGATGCTGACAAACCCCATTCAAAAAAGGAAATAACGATTACGAGAAATTAGTTGCGACTCCGTGCTTTCCGTAGAAGTCGTAGTGGTTGGTGGGCTAGAGGTAGAGGAGAAACTCATACCCTTGGCGCGGATTATTACTTCCCATACATACATACATACATACATACATACCAACCGCATGTTGATCCACGGACAGTAATTCATTGACGGTATATGCTTTCTTTCCGGAGATGACTGGTTTCCGGTTTCGTGGCTTGAACTTTAGTTTTTGCTTTCCCCGTCACCACTTATCCTAAATCTCATATATGTGTTAGTACAGGCCGATAGTAGAGGAATGTTTGAAATCGAGGAAATTTGATTGAGATATTACATACAGGGTCCATCGGAAGCCATGGAATGAACAATCTTGAACATAAAAAAGCAATCGAATGCCAATAATTTTTGATGTTCTTTGATGGGAGGTAGAACATTTAATTTATGGTGAAAAGCGAGCTACGTATCTGATGTAGACATATTTACTGTTGCTAAAGTTGGGTGAAATTCTGCGGCCGACCATATAAGTATACATGGTTGGGGGTTTTTTTTAGAGCACTAAAGTTTGACTAAGAGTATTGAAGAGAAACTGAGGAGATAGTTGGGTTTAAAATTATAGCTGTTAACTATAAAGAGATTGTATTGTATTAGTAAAATATAAACGTTTTGACGGCTATGTCATGTTAGCCATTATCTGACTGGGGATCCTGTGCAATGTGTGTCGATCGGTTGTATGAGCCGTGATGGGTTCGATTTATTCGATTTTATATACCTCATCAGCTTTGGGAAATGTAATGAGTTAGTATCGATTAGTTATTTAATGGTCGGATAGAAAGTTTCATGTCACTGACTTGTTTAATAACAAAAATAGATTTGTATCCAATTGAGGAGACACCGATAATGTATAGGGATCAGGTTTGTATGGTTTCGTAAGATATTTTGTAGCATTTAGGGATGTTACTTAGTGGTTTACTGGTTTCAAGAAGAGTTTGTAAAGTTGATTTGTATTGGGTTGGATAAAGAGTTTGGAAAAAGACCAATTGAACATTTTAGCGTTTTCACATAGATTTACCCATTTATGATTGATTGAGTCAGGAGGTTTATTAATTTGCTATTCTCAAATGTCAAGATATTGGGATAAGACGAGTATGGTGGTGCTGAAATTGCCGTTTATTGCGAACTAGTACGGTTTATGGCCATATTAAAAATCATTTGAATTGTAGGATTGACCGTTTTGTTACATGAGATAATTTTTCTTCATCAAAAAAGTCTCGCGTTAACAATTTAGGAAACGTGGGATATTATTTGGCTGGCATTCCCACATGACTTTAACATACGAGAGATGATAGATGGGATAATTTATGGTAGTTTTTGTGAGTGTAGTGGTCATGTTTCGTACCGAGGAATGATGATTTGAAGTATGTACGTATTTCAAGCTGGGAGAGAAGTTACTGACTATATAAAATCGCGTGAATCCCAAACTGAACGCATTTGGTAGCTTTGGTAAGAATGGGGAACCAGGTTAAGATTGAGGGTTGCATACAAAAAGGTCGTTGTGGATGTAATGGATGAGACCTTTTCTGTAGGTTTTCTACTAGAAATCAAAGACAAGTATTGGATCCTCTATAGAAAACCTTTGTTCTTTCATCGTGAGTTCGAGGCCCTTGAGATGCATGTGTAACTCACCAGGGGATGCACTGTTGCGATCGCCGCTTGTGCGGGTTAAACCATAATATCAGTATGAAATTAACTGGTATAAGGCCGGGTTTGATGGCTTTAACGAGGAAAATCCTCGGCGTTTCGGTCCTTTCTCACAATCAAAGAATGGTATGGTCAAGTCGACACGGTTCGAGTCCTGACCAGTGGTTTAGTCGTCTTCCTCAGACGAAGAGGAATCATATTCAGATAAACCGCGGGTGACGAACGATGGAGAAGGGCGGTACGAACGTGAAACAAGATTTGCAGTTCCGGTTGAACGGCATGATTTATCACGATGTACTGCAGATGCCATGTGCGACGGAAAACTTAGACGTTGAGATGCGTCTGCCTGGTCCTGTATTGGGATGTAATGTTCTTTTTTCTCCATCTC
>JAULBU010028087.1:0-17239 GCA_032358235.1 Odonthalia washingtoniensis
AAGCTCATCTAGATTGTTATGATATTGGCCTCATACACGGCGAAGATGATGAAGTCGTCAAAGCATGCCTTGAAGTTTTCGCTGAGCTCGGCAAAGTATGCGGGAAATTTTCCTTCGGGGTTGGCAGCACAGTTCGTTCCCCCTTAGGTTGTTCTTTCCAGCATTTCAACGCCTACGGGTGCCATAAAGGCAGCACGAGGATGACTTCCTACTAGTCCATGTAGTGAATGAAGTGGCGCTTACCAGTATCCGCTGCAGAAGTCAATGGCGGCAAACGACTTTGTACTACGTGAATCAACAACAGCTCAGATTAGATGTTATGGATTTGTAAGAATGTATGCAACGTTGCGTTGTTGAAGGTGAGGTGGTCAAAAGTGAGACGCTATATCGCGTGGGGTCGTTTTGGAAGAAATATTTGGGTGGACATCCATTCGGAAACCGTAACTTTTCCTACGAGGACAAGTTACAGGTTCTGGCGAACATAGAGAACCGTGAATTCCTTCTTCTCCGGTTTGTAACAACGTTGCTTGAACCGTAATGATACGGCATCCGGCTTAACGTTTACAGAAAGTGGTTCGATGTCGGCACGTGTCTTGGAGTCTATCTTGAGATCTAATGGGTCTCCAAATGTTAATAATAGAAGCTCTAGTTCTTGCTGTCCCATGCAGACCATGAAGTTGTTGTGCACTACATTAATTTCTCCTGTAGTACCTTTTTCTTTTCATTTTCTTATTCAGGTCCAATGCAGAACCAGCCATGATACTCTCCAAGGTCCTCGTCGTCAGCGCCCCAGTTAGCGCGATATACGCATTAACGTATGCGAGAAACCTTTCCGAAAGGGGTAGAATTTCCTGTGAATAGAAACTTAACATCAGCCACTGATGAATGTCTAGCAAGGTCGGCGGCGGGAATTTCAAGATTGTTCAGTCCGATGGCTTCTATAATGGGGCCTCCAAGGAGCGGATCGCCGACTGTCTGATCTGTGACAAGTCAAAGAAGTCCGAGAAGGGTGAGACCTGTACTATGGCAGATGTAGAGCTTGTGAAGAACTACGGCTTTTTTGAACGTATGAGTGACTGGTTTTCTATTAGGGATATTGCCGGCCATGTTGAAAGTCCAGGACGGATTAGTTCCTTGACACTATGCTATACTCCAGACTTTTAATCCTTCTATAGTATGAAGGCCAATAATTGTTTCACCGAGAACGTATCGGTGCAAATAATCGCGTCGTGACTCACATTGAATGTAGTGCCAAAGTTCTTACTTTTGGCGTTACATGTATCCAAAGTTATTTTATCTACATGCCCTTTCCTCGTCTTGTGCTTCTCAAATAGTTGATCCTTAACATCTTTTGAAAATTCATTCCAGTTTCGCAGGTAGTGATGAATTCATGTTTTGCTGTGCTCCTCTGAGATACACAGGGGATTTTCCTGCCTGTTGATGTCCTCCCTCGAGCGGTTCTTCCTCACTCTGTCATGATTCTCCTTTTTTTGCCATCGATGTTGTCATGGGCTTCTTCGGTGAATATTTCGATTTCATGCCGTAAACTGGACAGTTGATGGCTTCTCTGGAAAGAGCAGTAATGAACTTTCGCAGATTTTTCTCCATCCCCTCGTCGTATGAGATACGGAGTCGCACTTCCCGCTTCAATGATGGAGGTTGTAAACGATTAACTAGTAGTAGGACGGGTTTCTTCGGATTCTTGTCACGAAATGGGCCGCAACCGACGTTCTAAATCCACTAAAAGAAGAATGTACAAACATTTGTCATTCAGGTGTCGGCTTCATGAATGTGTGTCGGCATTACAAATCGTTCTAGAGCACTTTCGATGACGGATAAGTTGACTTCGGCAGCAGTACTTTTTTAATCAGCGCTTCGACGTATTATTTGATATGTGCGTCGGTAAGATATTTTTCACAGTGATTCCTTCCGCGATCGTGTTGAATTTTCTCATGAACAAGAAATGTTTTGAGAAACGAGCGGTCGATACTTGCGGTATGACAAACCATAGTGAGAGACGAAACTTCAGTTTAATTTGCTTGTATTTCCACCTCATATCGCTTGTACTCGTTTATGAATCGAGAAACTTGCACAAGATTGACGCTGCACAAGAAATGGTGGAAGATGGGGTGAATTAAGATACGATTCCAGAGGTTTGGATTTCGTTTCCATCGCTGGATTCCATCGTTGGTGTTGAGAAGTTGTTGCAAAAATTGGTTGACGTTAGTTCAAGAAAACTTGAGTTAATGTGCTGGGTATGGTGCGTGTTCATACATGGACTAACACTCGAGAAATTTCAGAGGCCAGCCACAGGCACGTAACTACGTCTCGCTTCGATAATTGCAGTAGCGAGTTTCCTGCAAACGTGAAGATGATCAGATTGGTGATGAGGAGAAATCCCGTGATTTATCAACAAGGCTTCAGTATCAATAGTTGTACACAAAACGACCAGCGCCCAAATGATAGCAGTGTAAAGAACGCACTGTGAAGCTTTGCTTTGTGCTGGATAAAATCAGCTTCGAATAAATCGCTGGTACCAACCCTTATCGTGACCTAGTGGTTGGGAGACACGTTTCTATATGGTAGGTTGGGAGTTCGAACTCCCACGGGTGTAACTAAAGGTAGGGGCTCATGTGGGGGTCAGACCGGCATCGTCTTTCCTGACGGTGCCGCTTTTTTGAATCTGACATGTGACAAAATTTGATTGGCTTAGCATTCTATTCACATTCCCACGTGTGTTTGGGCCATCGGGATACAGGACGTATCAAAATTAAAATCGCATATAGAGGAATTAACGAATGAAACATATGGAATGAAAATTGCCTTTTCAATGGTCTGAATGATGTTGGGACGAACATTCTTTAGGAATGATTTTTCAACAGCTTGTTTAAATAAATCATCACGAAATTGTTTTTGATGCTTATAGCATCACGAACAATTCCGTCCGTCCACATTGATGCCATCTAGTGGACGGAAAAATGAAAACATTATGTAGAAAATTTTAATTTAAGACATAGTGGGTATAGTTTTTCATTGAAACATTTTGAAGGTAAACCGAAAAGATTGTGGGATAGACTTGCTGACTTTGTGGAGACATTGTGTGTTAGGAACTAAGATGTGGAAGATATTGTTACACCCCCGTCTGTATCTGGAGATTGAAATTAGTATACTAAAAAACTATCACAGAAAGCCGAGTAGTATACTATTCGGCTTCATGTGATAGTTATTTGTACATTTTGAAAAACATTGTTGAAGATAAATTGAAAGATGAAGGATGGGATATATTTTTCCCCATAATTTAGATGAGAAGAGAGGTGACTGAAACATTGATGAAGAATAAATCCCTTGCGTGCAGTGTAAAGCGGAAGCAGTCTGATACGATCTGCTCCCGAAAACGAACAGATCAGAACAGACTACTCATTACTCTGGACTACATAATGTGTAGTGAAAATTACAGTATGTATACGACTATACAGGAAAGGTTAGGGACTTACCAATCTCGAAAGAAAAATTTATCAAGAAAATGAGAAATGAGAATAAATATGATTATTAATGGTGGAATTATGCAGATCTCTCACGGTATCATACTTTGGAGATGTACCGTTAACAATTAGGTCTGGTCAAAAAACGAATAGCCAAATTTCTATGGGGACGGAGAGGAGTCCTGAAGTAATGAAAATGAAGAAGACACGCTGGAACTGTTCCGTAATCAAGTTGGTGTACATATGCTGCACGATATTTTGAGTTACATACAAAGCGCAGATCCAAACAATATTGTTGATGGGACTATCATGGGCATGGAAAGATTGCACGTCTAGATAATCATGTAATACCATACATTAAAGTACAAGAGAAACGTGTTGGAATGACACAGAGTATTTGCATATCTGAATTTGAGCGAAATATTCTAGAGGCAACCAACCAGGTCATAGGATGCATTAGGAGATTTGTGTCTATGTGGTTAGATGAAGAATTTCAACACTCAGAGTTTTTGTCTACTGATGGAATCGAGTAACGAAAGAACTTAGTACTTAATATTGAGCAAAACGCCACTTATACAGTACTTCTTCCAAGTCTAGAACATGTATTGATTTTTATTGATCACTAATGGTTCTGAAAATATGTTGGTACAGAGCTAGGAACTATTTACGATTGTTAATTTGCTGAAATTTGTAATGAAGTATCCACCCTCAATCTTTTTGGTGATACGGATGTGATGACAAATGCCATCATCAATATGGATAAAATATATAATGTAGTAGGAATTGAAGGGGATGAGGAAAATGACTGCATGGAAGAGGATGTATACTTGCATTCCGCAATATGGACTCAATGTCTTAATGTATTGGAGAGTCCTTCTATTCTTATTAAACACAAAGAAAAGGAAATTGGTGGGGAAGGGGATCGGCACTCAGGTGAAATTCAGATTTATGAGATACGAAATACTGGTAACAACTCGGAAATTCGTGAGCAATCTGAAAAGAAACCTTCAACAAAAGTTTGACATGAAATTGATTTTAGTGATACAGCGCAATCTTCGGGCGATGATAGTATCGTGGAATATAATGAATAGTCAAGAAGTGAAGAGAAGTCAGCAGCTAGTAGTGTTACTAAAAGCTTAACTTGCGATGAGAACCAAAAACTAGTGAGGAATTGCCCATAGTAGATGGTGATAAAGTACCACGTTGATCAAGAAGTGGGTACACTGTCAGTGGTTCTTTAAATGAAGCTGGGCAAAAAAGTGAAAGAATATTGCGAAGGAATATCTGGAACTTCCATTTTTCCTTCGCAATATTCTTTCCAATAACAACAATTTCTTTGAAAGAAATTGTTGTTATTAGAATTTCATAAGATTCACTTGCAATTTTTTGGCTATGAGAATTCAATCTATTTTTTATGCATCATGTCATCGGTACGGAAAAATGTTAAGGTATATTTCAATTAAAATTCGCAGTATATTTGCTTTTTCCCGCAGTAGTTGGATCTCTGTAGAAACAATTAATGTAAAATAGGTTATGAGTCCATGGCAGTTCATCTCATAGAGAATGAAAAGAAAAATTAGACCATAGGATGTGGAGAAAACCCTCAATTGTATTGAATGGAAAATTACCGAAACAATCCGATGCGGTTACTGTGTTTGCGTTGCCTCCATATGTGCTTTTCTTTTTTGTCCTACTATCTGGAGTGTTATTAGTGATATTCTGTTCTTGTTGTAAGGTGGATCCATGAATGACATACTCAGCCGCTTTCCAACGATGGAAGACACAGTTCAAAGTAGTGTCAACACTGTTTGTCGTGGAGCTGCCTCCATTTATTGAAGAAAGGATGTTTCTGTAGAATCATGTTTCCGTCTATGTTTGACTTGGAACAGCAAAAGAACTTCTGTAACCGACAGTTGGGAATCGTATTCGTACTATCCCATAATCAATACTAAACTATTTCTATATGGCTTTCTTTCCCCAAATTCATGTGAAGCCAAAATACGTTTCTTAAATTTTGTACATAATTCTTGTTTTGAAAATAGGATTATTTTATGCACTGAATCTAAATGTTTCAGAAATGGTAAGGTATGATACCCCGTAAAAAATAACCATATTTCACAAACATGATGGCTATGTCATTGTCCACATTCTTAACATTGTAATCCTCGAAGTTGCAGGGAGAAGTTTTCCAAAAGTCTTTAACACATAATTTTTGATGATGGAGTGTAATGTTTTCGAGTGTTGAGTACAAATATTGTGTGGTTTTGACCCGTATAATGAATGACCATGTTCATAAGTGTTGACAATATTATGCAATGAAACCTTTTCCAAGTCCCGTACTAGGTGGTAATTGAAATCTTTGAGAGAATCTCCATGACTTACTTCCGGTATACAAAAACCATCTTTTACTATATCTGTCTTATTCTAGTGTCCATTATTGTAATCGTCTCATCCATGCTTGTAACATCTCTTTTTGATGTTGTTGTATACGCCATTTTTTCTGAAAAAGGTTGAAATTTTCCGAAGAAGCAGCATTTAGCATGTTTATGTTTCCAAAATGTTTCAAATCTGTGTCGAGATGGTCGGAAAGTTGATACTTTAAAGTGAACAAACTATCACTTGCAGTATCTTCGAAGAATTCATACATCAATTTTCAAAATTTGACCAATTTTTAAAATTTGTAATGCCACCTTACAATATGTTCACATCATTCTCAGACTATACTTCTGTGACATTTTTAGACAATACGACATTAAACATATATTAGTAATCTGTACAAATCTTTGTTTGTGGTACTTCTTATTCATACACTGTAGCACAATTTTGCCATGCAGCGACGAAAGGGAACACCATGTCCAAATGTCTGTAATTGTTCCCTCCAGAATTTCGCGTACCCCATTTTTTCTAAAGCTGCCATTCAATTTTGAAACTTAGTAGTTTTCTGAAAAATCAATTTGTTGTCCAGGTGGTCTGTAGTACTTATTTATTATAGCTATTATTGAGTTGGACGCTCTTAAAATTTTTCTCTTCATTTTTATCAATTTATTCTGTTTCTTCCTTTTATCACACGGATGCGACAAAGTGTCCGACGAAAAATAGTTGATAAAGCACGTATTAATCAGCTTTGATAATATCAAATGTAGATTATGGAAGGGATCAAGTGTATAAATTGAGTACGCATCTTCAGGAAGTACGTTTGGTCTTCCATGAGTGTCTTCTGGGAAATATTTCCACATTGCCAGAGAATGGTCATCTAGTATTCCATTTTTTAATTAATGAGAAGTATTCCTCTTTCCGTCTGTCCGCTGCTTTTGCATTTCATTACCTCTCCTATGAGTTGTTTGATGTGTTCACGTGCATCCTCCGTCCCGTCCATAATTCGTAGTACAATTGACGGCCAGTTAATTATATCTTGCATTGTTACCAGACATTCACAACTCGATCTGTTAACCAATGACGTATTTCAGATGTATACTTACACTCTGGGAGTTCATAGTAGTATGATGCGATGAGTGGAAATCAATTTCACGCTGTTTTGTTCGTCGAAAGGACTTGGAAACCAGAGAGAACCTGTGTTCATAGCGGTGCTAGAATAGATGCCAAATATTTATGTAGAACATTCATTTTTGCAGCCCGTACTTGCGATGTAGATTTCAGCAACCCATTATTGATGAGAGTAACGGTGTTGGAAGAAGTGAAGCCATATATTGAGAGGTTATCTTATGATGCAGACAAGATGACTTCTGTTGATATGGACTGGTAGCCAACAGGTTGAAATACAGTGAGTGTATATCCGTTATATACGATGTGACGACGGAATTTAGCAACGATGTTCAAAATATAGCATTTACGGGATATTCGAGAAGAGAATTACTTTTCCGCGTTGTCGCAGTTTTGTCTGAATGTACTTGTAGGATACCCAGGAACGATTTGGTATAACTTCTATCCTGCTCTACTTATATGAAGTTCTAATCCTCATCTGTATACATCATTACTTCACGTCACTTCCTTCTGTACAGATTTTTGAAGTTTGCTGTCTGTAACGAATGAGAACATTTTTAATTTGATGGGATTGTGACATTTGAATTTGGTTGAACTACAATATCGCGGAAGCAAGCCAGCTCAACTTCGTTCTTGACAACGACAATAATGTTTTCTTATATAATACTGGCTTAGAATTTTCACATGCGTATTCGATTACTTCTCGCTGAAACCTGTCACAAACCAAGTTATCATTGTACTAGTTGTTTATAATGGAAAGGAAATCAGCGTGATAATTCATTGTAGTGGTGAACCTGGAGATATCTAAATGTTCTTGAATCCTCAGGAAAAGCAGTTTATTCATTGCTTGCTTGGCAGTGGTAGAAATGGTAGCGATATTGACAACAAAATCAGCAATCTGAACCAGAACTTGTTCACGACGTTTTTGGTCCACTCTTCCTGGATGTAGTCTGATACATTATTTCCTTCCAGGACGGATGACTACATGTGTCTAGTGATTGAAAACCAAACAGGTCACACTCGTTGTGCACCCTATCAATATGTCCTGTAATGTTGGATGATGAATGTAGCAATGTATGAGGACATCTGTTTCTTAAATTCCATGAAGGTTTATGCTTAAAGATTGGCGTTTACTTACTTAAAAAGAAAAGAGAATTTTCGTGATGTAGGCGTCCATTTATTTTGTACAGGCAATGTTGTATACTTCTTCCCATTTTGATGAAGGACGAAGTTGTAACTGTATGTACCGAATACGAACAATTTGTATATTCCATAGTCAAAGACCAGTACTGGATAGAGAATAGAAATGATGGAAAATCAATCTTAAACATATATAAGTCATAAATAACAACTGTTAAACAGATAAGTTAGACATACAAGGTATAGCTTATCTGCTTGAAAGTAAATTAGTAATTGATTTTTTGTCCATGTAATAGGGCAAAAAAGATTTACTTCTACATCTCTTGTAATTTATGTCAAACAACGAACGAACAGTTGTATGCATTGAAGTTTTGAAACGTTAATAGCAAGTAACTGGAGCAAATCATTTTCCCGATAAATTTTTACAATTTCAAAAACTAGAAATTTGACGGAAAACATTTTCCGTATCCACGTGGATTGACAAATTATAGAAAACGATATCCACTAATTTTTAATTTAAATAATTATTGAATAATGTTTTTATTTTTCATACCATCCTGGTGGATGGAAATTTAATAAAAACTTTCTTTGATTGGGTTGGGTTGTGATGATAATACTACAAATATTTCTCATATCATTACGTGATCAACCTGAGTTTTTCAAAACAACGTTCTTCAATTTCAACTTACCGTCCCGCGATATGCGAAAATGAACCCATCAAAAAACTCATCGTCTTGTTCAAGGAATATTCCACCACACGGAAACAGTTGTATGTGCGTCGTTTTCATATCAGAAAATTTATTTCAAATTCCCCGCCGACAATTCAACCATACACGTGTTCCCTCATTCCGCTTTTTCTGTTCTGCGCTTGAAAAGGTGCGGTCATCGGGCACATGTCAGTTGCATTCTAAGACTGCTCCGTGAGGCGAGCATTTGTCATATTGCGAAATCGGCCACCAGATGGCCCATCAGTGGAACAGTTGTTAATAATGTGGCAATGCCCGATGAATTCAATTCATTTCTCTGTGCATTTGTGCAGAGCGTCTCTTACCATACGGGACTTCAACATTGTGGGCCTTTCAAAATTGTCCAAACCCTTTACCAAAATAAATGGAAAGACGTCGTGTAACGACCAAATTGTACAGGAGAGTACCTTCTCTACTCCAATCTGGTATGTTAAGTATATATCAAAGGCCATTGCACAATCAAGAAATTCATAATATGAATTGAATCACCTCTGAATCTGGTAGATCACATGTTGCATGGAATATCAAACCGGAAATGAATCGTTCTACTATTCCCAATCCGAACGTTGCTCAACTTGCAACATCAAGTAGGGGAAATGCACTGCACGAGGTTCGAGTGGAATGTAGAGAATATTTTTATTGGAGTTCTATTTATTTCTAGAGGCCTATTTATATTACTGTTCATTGCAGAAATATCGAGGTGAGAATCTTTGTATATGAAATTGGAGTTTCCGAACAGACATCGATGATAACAGAATTTAGTTCAAACTAATAAACATTGCCTTCACATCTCACTAGCAAATTTTCAATTTTTGAAACGAAATTTCAAGGAAAGAATCCCCGGTATCTCTATGGATGCAAATTGGATGTGAAAAAGATACTTATCGAGTGACTGAATCCAGACTGTAATTGGTGAAATTTTATGTACTTCAGCTGCTTAATCCGGATTCGGACTTGACAGAAGATGCCACAATTACAACAAAAGCAGATTGATTTATAACAGCTTTCGATGCAGTAGAGGTAAGGAAGAGAGTGGATATATGTGGTATATATCAAGTGGAATTCAGAGACTGTTCAGTCATTTCCCAACTACATTCTGCACCACTTTTAAACAATCTACAACGACTGTAACATTTTCAACATGTACAATAATGTACCATAATCAAAATGGTATGGAAAGTACGTTTTAATGCTCGGATCCAAGGTCCTTTCTTGTTTGCGAAGCGGGTACTCTCTGTCTTTCTATAAGGAAATAAACAATTAGACACCCCGAAGCTGATCTTGGTGTGTTGGCTGAGCGCTGCTTCGGTCCAAATGAACCCGTTGTCTTCTACCACGCTTCTTTAGTGTACACAGACTTTTGGAAACAAGCTGCAATTACTAAGACATATGGTAAAGGGCTTCTGCAGGTCAAGGTGAAAGGCTTCGGTAAATGGGCTGCTGAAATTCACGTTAAAGAGAGATACATTAATGGAACGAAGCATAACGTTTGGATTATACCACCTGCGTTCTGTACAATGAGATAAATTAATGACATTCGTTATGGTGACTTGGGCATGCAAAACGCAAAAAATTGAGATACCAGTAGGAACCCCAAATCTTAAGTGAAAATTCGTTTCAAAACCGAAAAAAGCTACATCAATTTCCAAACATAGAATTTTTGGCATTGTGCCTTCAAGAAACATAGCTCTTGGGGAAGACCACTACTTGGAGTATGGTTCTGAGTATTTTCCGCAATTCGCGAAACACAAAATGTACCAGTCCAGGTAGATTGGTTTAAATTCAAATGTCTGCTTTATTTAAAAGTCATTTCCCGCATCTTTCCTATACCTGTTTTAGTAAAATCGAATTTTGCAATTATTCTATTTTATCTTAATGTGATTTTTGTTCATAAAATTCGTTTCCGGTGATATAATGTCCTACTAATTTTTACTGTAGTACAGCCAAGTTCAGTAAATTTAAAACATTAATAAAATTTCAGGTTGTCCATTTTTTCATAAATACATTACAAACAATTGTGCTGATTTCTATGACACTTTTTCAGTTTGGTGAAAATTCGGGCAGATTCGTGCTATGATTGGTTAGAATGAGGAAGACGATATTTATAGTAATCCAAAATTTTGGCTAGTTGAACCATATTACAACAATATTCTTTTCACACGTGTCACATCGTTTTGGCCGTAGAGTGAAATATTTTTGACATTTTCCAAAATAGTTTAACCATGAAGTCAACAGCATTTTGAGCAATACTCAAACTATTTTAAGAATTATTCCAAATATTTTAGAGCTCCCAAAAGATACCAAAACTGTTCCCAAAAACATCAAAAGAATTGCATTTCTTTTTGGTATCTTTTGGACGAAAGAATACCTCAAAATATCAAAAGTTTTTTGGCCCTTTTTTAAACAAATCTTACTGACGAGTGTGCGAGAAAGTGAATGAATTTATTCGTCTAAATGAAAACATGGAAGGGAAACCGGGTAAAGAGGTCATCACAGGATGTAAAACAGGAAGCTTTGAACTACGTGAACTGCGACCAATGTACATAAAGAAGATCCTGCTTGTTCATCCGGACAAGTACCAAACATGTGATTTTGAAACTTTTTCGAGAAACAACAGATGAACATATTAGTATATCAATTCCTGCACAGGAAGATCCACGTTTGTATGAAGGACCTCCTCCCAATCGTGAAGGTGATAGAAATGAGCATACCTAAATTTTTCAGAACACTAGTAATGACAAAATTGCGTTTTCAGCACCAGTATATCGTGCATGGCCGATTTAGTACCCCGTTTTCCATTAAATGGCTCTCTTGGTACTTGATTTATCTCAGTACCAAATACCATATGTCATACTGGTCTCGGTATCATTTACGACTACCTCGCCACCATTTCCGAACATCGACCTCATTTCGGTACAAAATCAACACTTTCCACCAAACCTCGGTACTTGATATTAACAATTTTAGAAATATTGGTACCGAAACTCAATTTTGACATCTTTCTAGGATCGAATCGTGACTTCTCCCAACTATCCCTTAAAATAATTATAATTTCACATATTTTCAAACTTCATTTCCATTCCTCTCCTTTCCTCCAAAATTTTAACTTAAGGACAATTTTTTGGCCCATTCCATCCCCACTCCGCACAAAATGAAGACTTTTGGAACGAACTGCACATTACGTAGTTCCCAGTGCATGCTTCAAATAGAATTCTCCGTTTGGGCCTCGAAAAGCCAGTACTTTCAAAAATTTCATTCGGATCTGCACTCGTTGGAAGCCAACATTGCTTTCCGAATATGGTAAAGTAGGCGCTTGATTAGAAATCTTGAAATCATATCCACCCTTTCAAAAAATCTCTGCAAAACTTTTACTTTTACAGTTGACTTTCTCAGAGATTCTTTCTTTCTCATCCACTGGGACGCCTGTAACAATATATTGTATCCATAAATTCATTGTTGACGATATACGTTTTTCAAAAATATCTTTTATAGATATTTATAGAGTTATCATATAAACCTACCGATCATTTCCCGGTTTCAATTGAAGGTTTCTAGAAAGATACGGCAGGGCTAAATCGACAGTTTATCCGAAATTTCACATTTCACTGCCAAGGAAATCTCATACTTTGCATACGCCGCCGCCGCCGTCACCATTATCACTAAAACTCCTTGTGCTCTATATCACTCTCATTCCCTATGTCTTGCACTCGCATAAGCTCCATTTTATCTTCTGCACGAATTGCCCTTCCTTCCTTCGCGTTCCCTCGTGTTTTCTCAGATAGTGACAACTACGAGCACCGAAACCGCCCCCTGTGAAGTACAACGAGACGTATCGTCTGAAACAGCCGTAATGGAATGAAAATGATACTCTCTCTGCCGTAGGGCGTACTGTGTAGTGCCCTGAGAAAAGTATAAATGGCTCCAAACAAAAACAATGGTTGACGTATTCAGCTTAAAACTGCATTTTGATAGCCTCCACCCAAGGACGGTTATATAATATCTAATTATTGCTAAATCCCAGTCAAAGTGGTTTGGTTATCCAGATCTGTGAGACGCGTCGCAGAGCAGGTGCAGGCTCATAAGGCACTCTCCATTTCCCGTAAAGTAAAAGTTCACCTACGAGCAGTTCAACAGCATACGTTCACAGGTAATCCGACTGCAGATTCAATGTAGAAGCGTGATTTTGGGCTCCTGAATGACTCTATACTAGTTTCCCGTTTTTAGTATGTTTTCTGTAACCCAAACTATGCCGTTAGAAAAGTTGCCTCGTACCCAGGAACATTTTAGTGGCTAAACTAACATACAAACAAACATATCCCTGTGGAATTCTCATCTCCACGCACACCTGGTGGTACTGGTAATGCGGGTATTACAGATGTTCCTCATAACAACTATATAGAAGCGCGTTCAGTAAAAGCTTCTGGCGAGACCGTTGTTGTTCCCACGGAGACAAAAAAAACCATGGTTTCATTAATCATTAGTTGTTCAGTTAGTATAAAGGCTGCAAAAGCAGACAAAGAGGAGAGAAAAACGGAGAGAATGGAGGATGATGGAATCAAATACGCACTGAAAGTATGGTGGAAATCTTTACAGATGCAACGAGCAGATCCATATTAGGTACAAATGAGCGTGCCAGAGAGGATAGTGCTCGTTCCAATGAATACCTTACCCTTAGAAAAGCGGCAGAAGAGTTTAATGCGGTGAGGGTTCTGTTGAATAATGAGGAAGAAGAACTTCAATACTATCTGAGGGATCCCAATCATAAACGGATTAGAATTCTAATAGAATTGGAGCAGATTGCCGAACGACAAAATCGCAATAACGCTCCAGATTGATAAATATTCTATTCATATATTTCATTACTTTCTTCCATTACATCTCCATTACGCTCCCATATGTCATTCATTAATACGCACTGCAGCATCTTGTGATCTCTACTGTCCTGTACTCGGTCTGTATTTTTAAGTAATTTATCAGCTGCATTGTATGCATTGTATGAGATATGTGCGGCCCATACAGGTATAATATCAGCGCATGGGTCTACGCTTGCCATATTTTCCGTTCTATTGTTCTATCCCAATCTCTACACTCTACAATCATACGGTGGAGTAAAAACATGTTCTAACAATGTCCGACATACATTCTGTGTGCCATATGCGTAAATAATTGCCTAAATATACCAACCACCAACTAAATAGTACGTCATATAAACGCTCGTCACCTTTTTGGAAACCAACCTGACATTGAGAAAAGAGCTTTGATTACATCGTCTTCGGGTCTTCGATTGTTTTCAAAAATATCCGATACGGCGGGTATATCACATAAAGGACCGGTTATAGCTATTTAATTGTAAGGTCACCAACTTGGTACTTGTTTCCATCTCCGGCTATTTCCCGCATCGGACATTCTGGAAAGATACGAGCAGTCTAGAAGTTCAAATCATTTTGCTCACCGGAAAATACTAAGTATATATTAGAGTATCCAACCGTAATTTGGGCTTCCCGGACTTCCGAATGTTTCGTCTCTGGTCTCCAACAGCACCGTTGGGTAGCTGCCAACCTGAGCAATCCAACGACCCCAATGCGCCAGGAAACCTCAATTTTGATTGCGATTTCAAGATGTTTTTAAAATCCTCTGTTGAAAAGCTATGCAGGTACTCTACACCTAATTGATTACAGACCGCAAACATGAAATGTTTTCGACACTGATGAAGTGTCGACTCAGAGAGTCTATCATAATCTGCCAGATCATCGTAGCCAATTCCTAAACTCAGCTGGCGTGTTGCAGCGAAAATCTTTTGGTCCTTGGTCGACGACGGTCTCCCAGTGCAGAATTTTCCTCAGAGAAGTATTTGGCATCCTCAAGTACACATTCTCTTTCCCTTTTGTACAGATTTCTTTCCATCCTGAAGCTTCGTTCAAATCTCTCCTCCTCGAATACAGGACTACATTTACCGGTCACTGGATTTGTAGTTTGTTGAGGGTAAGTAGTCTTGTTTAAGACGCATTCCACTCAGCACACGACAGATTTCCAGATTACTTCTCTTAGCCGGGCGTAATCCCCCGTAACCGTAGAGGACACCTCGATCTCTTCGTCCTTTGAGCGACAAGAGCGATACTGAGAGTGCCATCGTGAATCCAACAGTGACGATTCCGATGTGCAATACTTTCTCGATTCCACAAATGTCGACCACCGCTGGAGGTGACTTGAGTGAAAATCGAAGATAGGTTACTCGTTTCCTCGCCGGTGAGTGAAACCCGTTATAAAGTTAACGGCTGATTTTTATCGATACAGCCGCCCAATAAATATTATCCAGGTTTTCTAAACACCGTGAAACAAATCGGGATTTTTTCAAATTATACGGTTATACAGTGTACCTGTGGAGATGCTCTAATAGGCCTTCTTAATTGACTTCGCCGTAAATTTTATTAGTACCTTGGAACTATCCGTTGTTCTTTTTGCATTTCTATACTTAAAGCAAAGCACATCTCGTACTTTACAACGCAAGGAGTGTGTAGTATATTCTGTGGCCAATCACTGCACACCTCGCTATTTTATTACTTATCTTAGCCCATAAAGATAACTATCTAAAATATGGTCATATAAATTGTCGACTTCGTGAGATAAGTTTTTCATTCTCTCCGTGTTCCTCTTCAGAATTAGATTTCCTCTCTTTATTATTACTATAGCAGCCTTGGGTAAGTTATTGTTCCGTACACGTGTATGTACAGTGCCTCCCGCACTATACTCTCACTACACGTTCAACACCCGTCCTCGACGCAATAAACAAAATAATTTAGGAAACAAATGCTTTCGCCGTCCTGGATTTGAACCTTGTACCTCTCCTATGATTTAAGTATCACACACGTGTTGTATAAATTTTGTCTAGTATAAATAGTTTATTTCTCAGCAACAATGTAAGCAATTCGTGAGCCTAAACTTGGTTTATTTCACATCTGTGGATATTGAGAACCCTCCGTTAGCGGTGGGAAGTATGGTTGGCCGAGTAATTCCATAATGCCACCCCTTGTCGCCGCATGCAGTTAGTGCGCTATGGGTTAGTCATGTTTTATCAATTGGAACTATTTATATAATTCAGTCCTTAACTATTTTTCACGTTTGGGTTGAAAGTTCAATTTTTCGGGTCTCCGCGCTCAACATTTTCGCTTCCTTGTGTCTCTACACGCTCCTCGACTTTATACATCAGCATTTTCGCTTATTCTATTGTCTTGTTCATTCAAAGACCTGCCCGTCGTTTTTGTGACCTTTTCGACACTGCACTATTGTTCATAGTTTCGAAAAACCTTCTCATTGTTGGGTCACCTACCCGTGTACTTTGTTATGAGCAACGTTTCTTGAATTTTTTAGTTTTACCACCTGTAAAAACCACAATTTTTGAAAAAATCTTGCTGACATATCCATAATCCTCATCAATTCACATAACGGTCTTCAATATTATTCTATAAAGCCAATTCTTAATCTTCAAACTCTTGGCGAATGTCCATCAATACTTCACGGCGTAATTATTATAGAGTAGTATTTTCGACTGGATCAGTGAGGATGGCCGCGACTTGTTCGGATGTTCGCACTAAATTAAGAGGCAGTACGCCTGACAATCGAAGGTTTCGAATGTTATGGTACTTCACAAAAATTTGTTTCGTCCGCGCATTAAACACCTCTTTATCGGCAATCTATAGGGCTACAGTTTTATCACTGTGTAGTGGTGGTGTTGGTATGGGCGATTCATGTCCTGATGGTCGCTTAAATGCGATCTCCAAAGCATAGTCTGCGTATCCAACAGAGATCTTTTGCAGTTTTATACCTTGAAACAAGCTCCATTCCAGCAGAAGACAGCACAACGAATGATTTTTGAACTTTTTCCAGCTTATGGGCGATCCATTAATCATTACAGAAAAGCCAGTCGTAGAGTGCGGTCGTGTCTTACACCCTTCCAAGTCAGAGTCATAGAAACCAAAAATTCTATCACTACTTTGTTTGTTTGTATAAATAATCCCAAAGGGTCTTGTTGCAGCCAGATATAGCAGTAATTGTCGCATCATTATGGTCTAATAGTAGGGGCTTTTACGCTTCGTGCAAGATCTCATATGGCAACGGAGCTGTCCGGGTGTGTGTATATTGGAAGATATAATAGTTCCCCGACCTGCCTTCTGTAGAGTGAGTGATCTTTCGCGCATAAAAGAACTTCATTCTCAAGTGCAGTACTAATCTACGCATCGTTAACCATTGAAGTTAGCGTGCTATTACATTCATTAATTCCATAATTTGGAGGTTTTTTATGTCTGAATTCAGAATCAAATATTCCTTGCGTTCCAACAAAATACTCCCTTATTTCATTCTTAAGAAAAAAAG
>JAULBU010028098.1:0-17238 GCA_032358235.1 Odonthalia washingtoniensis
GAAACCCCCGAAAGATAAAGAGAACTCTTCTGGATTAATTTTTCAAATCGCTCAAAGACTTTTCGGACACCCTGTAGTTCCTACAATTTATCATAACCACTACTATTCCCATTCACATAGCTTGTTTTTTCATTCCATAATGTAACAGGTACAGATATTTCTGATGTTCTTCCTCGCTTTCTCATCACATGTACATTACCTTCATATATTTTTCGTATCCAGTATCTCTGCAACCAACGGTTACTCATCTAACAGGTTCTAAAGATCTTTTTTCCTTTTCAAAGAATGCTGCCGTGAAACATCTGATATATTTGGCAGTCGTTCGACTGGTGTGTCAACTGCTCCCTTTCGTTTTCATGGTGTGATCTCATCTTCCTCATCTTCCCAATTCTTTGTTTCAAGTTCTCGGTTGTACTGTTGTTCAATTTCAGTTGATTCAGTAGTTCCATCAGCTACCCGACTAGTTCCTACAATTACATCTTCATTAATATCCCTACTTTCATCATGAAAATTATTTAAAGAGCTCAAGTTGAGCCCATTCCTGAAACTTTCATCATTGTCATTATTCATTAAGATTCCATTCGCATCAATATCACCCCTGCCATTCATGTTCTTATCAGGATTGTTCTGAATATTTTCCCTCAATGTTGTTTCTTCAATTTATCTATCTTTTTGATCTTTATTCCGCCCTTTCCGGAGTCTTTTCCAATACTGATATTATCATCACCTGTATCTGCAGCTTTTGAATTATTATGATTTGGTTTCCCATTTGATACATGTTTCCCATGTGCTTTTACTGCATTCCAAGATGTTACTTGTTGAAGCTTCGAACATCTATAATGTGTTTTTTCGTCATCGACCATTGTATTATACTTAAATCTCCGTAGTTTACGATGAAATTGATGGAGAGGTTGAAGCTTTCCAATGCAAGAAATTAATATGAAATTGAAAAGAGATAAACTATGTAAATAAAGTCTTTATTCATACAAATTAGCAGTATTTCCACCAGTAAATGGGAATTATTATATAACTCGTAAACATAAAAATGTCTATTCTTCTAATTGGCTAATAGTTGGCACAAACACCGACTCGTCTCTATGAGGAGAACCAGTGCATAATTTGAACTATTTGGGAGTAAGCTGGAAACAGAATGTGCATGAAGTGTATCCGGCCTTTTTTTAGAATGATAGATTTAAAATGTTTTTTGCGGTGACACGTATTGAAATTTTGGTGTTTTTAACACCTTGATGCAAAAATTGGGCGGCATGCTATCGTTCGTCACAAGCGTAATTAAATTCATTGATGATGATAATAATGGTGACTATTTTGTCAGATTTACAGGTATTGATCGAGGTAAAAATGGAGATGAAGATGGCGGTGATGGAAAGACGTACTAGAGGGTGGTAAATAGAAATAATTAAATGAAACGAAAAAATAGAATAAAAAACATTTTTTTATTTTATTGTACATTAAATAAATGTTATTATTTCAAGATACCACGAATGTTACATGTTTACACGTGCATACGTGTACGAATTTTGAACCCAAAAACAGTGGCCGAACAGACATATTCTTGGAGTGAGAAAAAGAAGCCTCACTAAAACAAGGACCGGACTGCGCACTTATTTTTGGGATCTGTGTTAGGATTCACATAGCTTAAAGCTTTCTTTTATTTTTGACAGACATCAACTGTCAGTTCTACTCTACGGCTTATATGGACATGATTTTGGGGTCGTTGATCAGACTCGCCCAGGGATGAAAATCAAAGGGGGAAAAATTCCATCCCACACCCGATTGAATCAATCTGTATTTATAGAGAGTTGTATGAATTTAGCGCCCTTGATTCAAGGGAGGTAATAAGACAAATCTGTATAAATACAAGGGCCTGGACCCATTTGGGTGGCAAGAGCTATGTTATTTAACTTTAATAAATTCTTATGATTTTTAAATTTTAAAAGATGCGGTTTGGAATAACACGCTGGTTTCTATGTCACTTTTGACGTTTGGTAAATTTACGGGCCAAAAGTACCTGTATGGTCTGTGATTTGCCAGAGTGGTGTTTGCGATGTATAGGGTTGTATGTGTATGTGTTTTTTTGGAATGTTGTCGTAACGGTGCAGACATTGTTCTGAACGGATACAAGGATTCCTTGAAATGGTTATACAGGAAGATGGAAACGTAGAATGGGAAGGTTGTGAGGCAACACGCAGTTAAAGTAATATTTTATGATGTTAATTTTACAAGTAATGTATATACAGTACGTATAAACTTTTACATGCGCACATCCAAATCATGGATAGTTTGGTATAACATCGAATGCTGTGCAGACATACATAAAATAAATTGCTATACATCCTTCTGTACTTTCCTTTGCAAATTCTCTTTTAGTTTCCCATGAACAAACCGTAACAGACGTCAACTACAGTAATTCAAACACATGTTGTGTTAGTGATAGTCTTACCGATTACAATCCACAGTCGGTTTCCTCCAGGCTGGTTCCTGTTACTGTGCACAACAGTACTCCACATTTTCCATTTCTAAACTTCTACAGTTGTCACAATTTCATTCGCCATGAGTTTCTAAATTTATACCGCACACTTAAATTTTTCATTTAGAAACACTTCACGCTTCCGTGATCTGGGCTAAAATTTACCTTTTCCAAAACAAAATTTTTCCCTACCCGTCGCATAGACATCATAAATCGATTATCTGTTCTCGAGCATCTCCATGGATTTTCATCCTCTTTCACATGCACTTCTCCGTTTTCAAATCGGCCAAGCCATTGCAATTTCATAATATATCCAAAAAAATACAAAGGTAAAAAATCAGCGTGTTATTCTGGACCACAAGTTTTAAAATAAACATTAAAATCATAAGACTTTTTTTTAATATGAAATAAATTTAAAAATTTAAAAAACATAGCTCTTGCAGTAATTTACAAAATTTAAATTTAAAAATTTAAAAATTGTAAAATACGGCGGTGATAAATATTTTATTGGTTGACGTGGTCACTCCAATACATCCACTTTTCCGAATTCATCTCTGTTCTTTGTCTCCTCATCACAGAGTCGTGATTTTCAGATGATTGATTTCCAACATGCATGAGTAACACCATCATCGTCATCTGTGCCAAACCAACATCATCAAACATCATCACGGGCATCAAAAGCACCGAAAGGTGCAGAGGAACAGTTCAAACGACTAGTGTTGAATTTGATTCGTAAACTATCAAATAATGATAGATGAGCTATAGTTTTAGATCCTGTGGTCGTTGAAGAAGTACCGGACGTCCGCAGATTGGTGTGCGAAGAGGCCTTCCGGGCCCGTTGTTTTTCTAGAGCGCGTCAATGGCGCGGAATACTGGTAGGACATGATTTCGTTTGTTTTTTTTTAGTTAGAAGTAAGGTTGTAGAATCCTTATCTCCTTACATGCCTCCTTATCTGCTCCACCATCTTCTTGCCCTGCTACAGTACACTAACCGTAGCTGTATACCAAGCAGCCTCTATCATACTGTTGTTCCTATACCCGTTGCCCTATACTACCATCTGTCTCTGGTTTTCATCGCCAAGTACATTCCAGTTCGTGGTTATGTGCATACATCAACAACCCGGATTTGATACACGCTACCCGAATAATAGGAAAACCTCAAAATTTAGATCTGAAATTTAAAAAAAGATGATAACAACAGTCGAAACCAACAACGACAGAACCAACTACAAGTAGAAGGAAATTAACACATATTGATTCAGCCATCATCATAAATTAATTAAACCAAATATGAGCAACCTCACTCGCTAATAACCGTTGACTAAACACTCAACCCGACCAAGACGCTAATCAAGAAGATCCCAAGACACCAAAACACGTTTTTACACCGAATCAATACCACAAGAGTCTCAGGATATATTCCTGTCATGGATGTTTCTAACCCTTCATCTCAACCCTCCAGATCCCGCTCGCAACATCAAGTACACATATTTTCTATAATGAGAAGATGACAGGATACAAGGGATTTGTCTCAAGGAAAAATGCAATTCGATCAACAAAAAGTCTTTCAACTGAGCTAAAGCTGTTATGAAAGTCTTTCCTAACAGAAGTTCTTATCCTGGAAAATAGTACCGTCCCGCTTCCAGAGAATCGACAAGATTGTTCGGCATTCTCCGCTTCTCATTAGCAGATGACGGGCTCCTATTCACCGTGGAATACTTTCAGATACCACTTTCAACTATTGATCTACTTAGAGACGTCGCTAATCTCTACGATTTCCCAAACAGGAAAACAAGCATCCTTCTGATGCTGGACTTGAACGATGACTATAAAACCAACAGCTCATTGAAACTACAATTATGGCTATGTTGCTTTTACTATAGGTCAAAATACATCCTACTTACAATTTTTTCAACATTCAATAAAAGAAGAGAAAATATCTTCAGTCCTAGAACAATTCCCACGCAAACAGCACAATCACCATCAAATCCCAACTCTCCTTCAACGACCACTACGAAATTAACTGAACCAATACGACCAGATATTCGCACTCAGCCATTAGTAACCCCGACTTTGTCACCTAGTTCAACTCCGGACCTGATTCTAGAAGACAAAGACCCTGTTGACACTATCAACGCTTCTAAAACACCTTTTCAGTCGAGGGAATTACGTGGACATACTCTACTCACAAAATATCGAAATTCTCACAGCGATCCAGAAAATAATCGTAACCGTGGTTCAGATAGCTACGAAGCCACTCGAATGAACGCGGGTCAGATGACGTCCACTATAAGCGCCAACTTTAATGAAATGATGTTTAGTGGAAATATCTACGAAATCATTACAGATGTCCTTCGAAATTTTGTTCCCTTCACTAACCAACTTTCTCTTAACGAGAAACAAAAGTCTCCCCTTTTCCCTACCATCCTTAAAGAACCTGAGAGCACACTTCATTCACTTGACATTTCTGACGACATGGACTTAGAACAGATATCAAAAAGAATGAAGGCCGAGTTCTACTATGCTGATCGACAACCTGACACCCAAGCAAGGCTTAATTGTTAAAAACTGACCGCCTTCATGAGAAAGCATGAGATATTGGAGGAAAGCCTGGGCCTCGCAAAACTAACATCCTATATAGAAAAAGTAAACTCGCTCTGCGTTCCAATGTTAAGAAACCAGACGTACAATCTCAAAATACTTAGTACAGTGCTTGCTTCGTATGTCTGAGCAAAATTCAGAGAGCTAATGAACTTGACGGTAACGCAACGTACCGACGTTCAAAACTTCTATTGCCCACCTAATCACACCCAAAAAGAAGCAACAAATAGTTGTTGGGGTGACAACAAGCACACAGCGACGACCTTCTTTGAAGAATACGGCCAACGACTTCAACCTCGCTTCAGGAATTTCAACAACATTGGTCAGAATCGTTTCAATTCGAGTATTTTCCGTCGTTATTTTTCAAATTCAGCACCAAACAACAACAACCGACATGCGGCAGCATCAAATATATCATCAATACATAACTCAATGCAACGTTCCCACCGTTTCAACTGTGGTTTTACACTATGGTTTTCGTCTCACAGCTGTCCACCTGTATCAATGAAAAACCACATAAGACACAGATTACGAAGTGGTGAAAGGTCTGTATACATACGCGCTGACATGGTTCAAGGGAACTATAACGACAACTTTTATGGTACCGATCTTGAAAAAAACGGAGAGACGGCACTGAGTGGCGATGAATCCGAAACCTTCAACATTAATTAATTGCACTAAGCGATTATATGATAGAAGAAACAGAATATGCTGAAACAAATAACGACCTCGACAAGAACATTATTGCCTCTCATCTGACACACACGCTATTATCGTCCTCAATAAACTCTTCTGCAGCAATATCATCCTTCAAAAATATGATATCCAAAACAGAACCATCTCTGCAAACCGACTCAAATGTACATATGATCGAATTCAATAATGTAGATTTATCTGATACTAAAGGTGAAATAATTTCTTTTACTCCAGCCTTCTGTGTTGACTCTGGCACCCCACGTAGCGTGTTTCGAAAGCCGACTTTGTTACTCATCAAAAAGCACTTCTGATCCTCATCTCATCAGTTAAAAAGTCCAATATCTCCATCCATTTCATAAAAAATGTCTGCCCTTCCCTTGGTACTGTGCGCTTTATAATGGAAACACTTACGACCGTCAATGACATTGGTGTAAATCTGGACATTGTCAATATGGACATCCCACCATTAGTAGAACTTAACATCCTCCATGGAAACAATTACCATTTCTAATTCCGTAATCAAATCCTGTTCTTCGATCTATGCCGGTCTACATCTGTAAGTTGTGTTTCCGAAAATGAGAGAAAATTTTTCGAGTGGCCAAAAAACATTTAATTTTTCTTGAGACTGTAAAAAGAATTTCCAACTTTTTTCGGACTGTATCAAAAAAATGTACTAATTACCAAAATTACTAATGTACGTTACTTTAAAATTTGTTGGCAATTTTGATAAACGAAATTATTTCGGGGAAGGTCAAAATTTAAGAAATTGCATCCCCGAAATACTTTTGCATTCCCGAAATTTTGTGTCAACAATTTGGAGTCCAAAACCATTTTCCCAATGCTCAAAACAATTTTGACAAGCTTCAAAATAGTTTTGACAGTCAAAATTTATACGATTAAGTTTCCAGTCTGCATCCTTCAAGGATATAAGTTATATTAAACTTATTCATTTAACAACTCTGCTACATCTAGCAGAAGAGTTTTGTGGTACAATGTCCACTCTACGAATTATATGCCGTAATACATCTTGTTCATTTTCATGAACTACCGCGAATGGTTTGGACCCGCATGTTTCGATGAGCCATGCTGGAGTGGGGCAAAATGATGGACGCAGGAATAAACGCCGTCGGTTGGTGCTACCCCCATCCCACCAAGTGGGTGGATTGGGTGCTGGAATTCCAGTTGATCGTATGACTGCTCGATTAAACTATGCAGACGCTGAAGAAGACGGGCACTACATATCTGCACCTGAATTAATCATACCTACAGATCTGCGAGAAATATCACCAAGTGTGAAAGATGCTGAGAATATTGAACAAAATGTGAAGATGAATGCTATGGAGGAAAAGATATTCTCCCTTAGTCAAACGGTAGGAGGTAATGCCTGTAATCAAATAGTATCATTCTTTCCGAAAAATAGTGGAAAAGTGAAACAGTTTTGTAAGTTTTGTAAGAATATGGATGAGATTCTTGAATGTCTTAAACGCTGAACGAAAAATAAGATATTGAAATAGAGGTTCAAGGTCGAAACGCAGTTGACCATGATACTGTGGTTTTCTTCTGTCATGATACCTTGTCTACGATCTGGATGCACGTAGTGGTCCCCCTTCTTCTTTTTCACTTGGTATACATTTTCATCTCTATCTCTCTTGATCATCTGATCTTCATCATTTCTTTGATATTTCTCTTCATTCCATAGGTTCTTTTTCTCTACGTCCGCTCTTTTGATGTGTTTGTTTTTCAAGTCTTTTTATACCTCCCTTTGCCTTCTCTGGTCTCCTTCCTGTTCTTGGTTCGTCTTATCGTCTTCTTCATCCGTCTTCTCGAGACCTGTTGGTGGGACTTATGTCTAGTGGTATAATATATCTATTATCAACTGGCTTTTGTGAGATATTCTCCCCGATGCTAAGTTTATCCCGTTCTTCTCTAGGAGATCATACCACTTTACTACTGTTGATCAATCCCAGAGCTTGATAGTTTGTGGTCTGAACGCTGTGATGAAATCCATCCATAACTTCTCTCCCATCATTCCTAGTTCTACGTAAGTACTATACATAGATTAGGTGCATCTCATTAAATTCTTATGATGAGCTTCCTTATCGTTTGATGAGGAGTTCTTCGGGATAGGTTCTGGATCACCAAATACATTAGGATATGGAGTGGTGTCGCTTCTGTTGTAATCGACATCTACTTTTTGGTTTAGGGGTGAGGTAACGGCAACATCTAGGTTCGTGCTTGAAGTTTGTTTAGGTGATGATAAACATTCCGGTTCTCCTCCTTCAATTTCACCGTCTGGTAGTTTATCTTTCTCACCTTTCCCTGTTTTTGTCTTGTCCTTCATTCCTTCTGGGAATTTTTGCTCTTCCCGTTGTTGTCTTAATTACTGATTGAGTTCATCGCATTCCAACTGTGCTATTGGAATCTTTGACGAATTATCTTTTGATTTGTTGGTTTGAGTAATCCTTTATATATATTGACAGTCATATGAAAAAAGGTAACTGTGTTTATTTATTTTTGTCAACAATCCATTTTTGTCCTATTTATAGACATTTGACATCTAGCTACGTCTCACCGTGGAGTGTACTAGTGTCAATTCAATCAACATAAACTTAGTACAATAGAATCAATCAATTCAACATACATCCATATCTTACAGTAAATTCAGCACACTGTAAGTAATTTCTTACAATTCAAGAACCTCGCATTTTTCGCGCTGCGGCGGGCTTCCGCCTTCGGCGGTTTTTTCCCTCCCAACATTACGTTCCTCTCCACGTTGGCGCATTTCTCAACATATATGAAGTTTAAACTGTCGATTTATACCTGTAAATAAAATGAATTAAATAGCTCAACTATCTCCTGTCTCTCCGCTACGTTTATTATGTATATAGCAATATATAAGTTAATTATGACAACGAATTGGGCAACCAAAATGAGGACTATCTACGTGTTTTTCTCGTAGTAGCTAATTATATACGCTATGCAATTAACGAATATATATCGGTCAGATGTGCAAAGCTTGGTCTATTTTCCTGATATGATTAAATATCTTTACAGAATAAGTACATGGAGATATGGCTAAATAGCTCCGAAAAACTCCAGTGTGTTGAATTCTCTCAAAACAACCATTAAGTCGCTTCTTCCTCCACAGGTGAGTTATTAGCTTGCTGCGTGCTTTGGTTCTGTAGGTCGGGTTGGATTAGTATTATCTGATCCGGTCGAGATATTGGCATTTTATAAAATGAATAAAATGTCGAATAATGTCTACCGTCTTGTATTATTTTCAATCACGATTTTGAAAGGCGTGTGTATAATGACTTTTCCGATGAGAAAGAATAAACACGTGTAATGAAAATCACCACTTTCTATCGTTAAATAGCTAAAACGAAATTGATTCTAATTAAATGAATCCAGTCTCGCAGGCATTGAGCGTGCATGTTCCTGCACACGTTTGAGATGACGAGGTTAATTAATCAACCCGACGTACTGTACCGCACACGTGTTATGGCTTGTCATCATCTACAGTATCGAGGGTGCCTCTCTACTTGTGTGTATTCTTTTTCTGCATGAGAATATTGTGGTGGGTGGTACTGTGTTGATTATGCAGTAGTATGACTTGTAGGACTTGTTGTGTGTACGGTGTAAGGTGTTTATGTTTTTATCATACTTGGGGTCATATCATAATTCTGTAGTTGATCTATTCTATCGTCTCTTAATATCATCATCATCACATCCGTTTCTTCCTTCGTCTATTATGTCTTCATCATCGTAACTTCCTTCTATTCCGTTCTTTCCGTCTCTTCACATCGCATCCACCGTCTCTACACATCACTTCATACTCATATCACGCCAACTTTTCACCATCTTCTATTTATCCTTGTAACTCGCCAACTTCTGCTTTACTTCTCATATCACGCCATCTGTCAATTCCTCCTCCATCCCATTCGCACGAATTTGATTATCTCGATGTGTCAACATCGACAGAGACAGAATGTAAACGAAAGCCCCTGACACGGTCAACATTTCCAGTCATCCTATTAACTCAGATCTAGGTGTGAAAGCGGCAGAAAAATCTGAATAAATAATCAAGATGTCGGAGGAGAGAAACGTTTCATGGCGTATGTTCTCTATAGATGGAGAACAATCCTTAATTTCCATGATGCAAATATACAGTGATAAGCCACAGGCATCACTCAAGACATCATCAATAAAATTCTATCCTCTTCCTTTAACTCTTTTCAATTTCAAGGAAGAGTGGAGACGAAGAATTATTTCATCTGTAGATTCGATAATTGGTTATATTCCAGTAGAGTTTACACAGTTGAACCTAATTGAAAAAAGAAGTAAAAAAATAAATAGGCAAGATATTCTACTACCATTACACGAAAGCATTGAATATATAATCAATCCAGTAATGAACGTGGCTATGGAAGGGGTAATGTTTGATAAATACAATTTATTAACGATGCACGTAAACACTCATGTTCCTTACATCTACAAAACACTCTTTTATTAGGATCATAAACACTTGATTCAAATAAAACTACTGATCTCTGATCTGGACGGTGCACCACCATGAACTTATTCGTATATTTACTGCAATATTACTCAACGAAATCGGGAAATACAGCTTTCATACCCTCAGTTACGTGCAACCGGTAAAATTCACCTTCCTTAATCACCATTGAATCGGTCATAGCACCCTTTCTCATATCATACAGAAAATTTACCGTCAATTCTGAAGTATCGAGGGTATGAAGTTGAAAGCGCCAAAATGTAGACATACCGCCCTTGCTGTTATCTGAATCCATGAACTGGCCTTTTCCATTCTCATCCTTGGCTAAAGTCACACCGCGGACGATATACTCCTTCTTGTCAACTATACAGCAGGTATTCTTGGTACCTTGATCATCAAAAAATCCTAAATCGGCAGTCCTAGTTCCACTGTAGCTTTTACCGGAACAAGCAGTCAGATACGTCACAATGGTTGGATAGGAGACAAAATCCACGATAACTTGACCAAATCTTGTGTCATAGGTTCGGTAATGTTCCATTATGTTTCACAAACAATGCTCTTCATTCGATATAGAATTATGGTTTGGAGCTGGTCGCCATTTGGATGCCAACTTCGCCTGATCCTTGGGGTCGAAACAGCTTGTTCAATTTCCGAAGACTGAACGGGATGCAGTAGATGGTTTAACAATGTTGAAGAATGTATCAAAATGTTACCGACAATTTGTTTGGTATTCCGGACCGAATCCTAGCGTTTGATTTCCGAAAACAAGAGGTGCATCCACTGCGGAGATAATGTTTTCTAATTTGGTTGCGAAATTTGTCTGTTCTTCGGGGTCTAAACCGCTTGTTTGATTTCCGAAGACTGAAGTGGATGCTGTAGATGGTTATACACCGTAGAAGAATATATGAAAATGTTGCCGACTATTTATTTGGTCCTCCGGACCGAAGCCTCGTGATTCATTTCCGAAAACAAGAGGTGTGTCCACGGCGGGAATAGTTTTCGTATAGTTATGTTTCCAACTTTTATCTGGTCGTCAGGGTTGTAACCACATGTACGATTTCCAAATATGAAAGTGGTCCTTGTAGTTGCTTTCTTGTAGTTGATCTGAAGAAAGAAGAGTGAAATGGACCATCAAAGCCAGTGGTAATGACTTGAAAACCCTCAAATGACATTTGAGTAAATGATTGTTGTGGTTTACAATGAAAGAATAAAACATTGTTTTAGTTTACAATTACAGTTATGCGTTAAATTTAAATCTTGAATAAATATTATTATTATCAAACTTTGATAAAATAAATATACGATGAAATTTACAGTACTGGTCAACAATAAATTTTATTGTTCACCAGTACAGTAAATTATTTGAAGTTTGAGGAACAGGTCAGGGAAAATAATACCGTCGTCCAGTTTACAGTTACACGTTCTTTTATAAAAAAAGATTTTATAAAAATTCCATCAATTTGATTCGTTTAGTCATCCTGTGCGCACAGCCGACAAAAACAATAAAAAAACAAAAACAATTTTTTTCTCATGAATTGTTGGGTTCTAATACCTCCTGCACCATCTGCCGTGTTTCAAATTTGATTGGTATTGGTATTGGTATTGGTATTGGTAGTGTGTCTCGTGTGGACGACGTTGTGCCGTCTTCAAATATTATTAACGAACCTGTTCCTTCAGTGGCAAATAAAGTTTCTGCATTGTTGGGTTCTCCGACTTTATCTGCTACCAATACTCTATTGAGAGAAAGTATGTCTAATACTTCATTACGAACTTCACCTTATTCTTGTGCGGATGGTGCACTTGGACTTTCTGCATTTAATTAAACAACTTTACTTGAAATGAGTGCTGAAGAGGCAACTAAAGTCGTCACCCCAGATGAACCTACACACCAAAAAATTAAGTTTTTCTTCAACAATCTTTCTTCAGCAGCTATGGATGATAAGTTGAAATAAATTTTATCTATATTACGACCATCTCATGAAGGAAATTTATTGTGTTGATGGTTTGAAGTTGAACATGAGGTTTGAAATTGAATTATTATGCAAACAATCCTGATATGAAGAAAGTAAGGCGAGCTTCACTTCAAATGGTACAACAACTTAAAGGGTCTCTTGCATTGGTGACCTCAAAAGAGCCGCTTCGTGTGTCAATGGATAATTAATTAATAAATGTGTTGGGATCTTCTGTTGGTTCTGACCAGAATTTAATTGATCAGTCTGCACAGGTTTTTACTACAGCGAACTTGGACCAGTGATATGATTCTTCCTTTACCACCACCTTTAGAGAATAATTAAATTCTTCTTCAAGAAGAAGAAATTGTAATAAATGAATTATTAAAAAATGATGGAAATGATATAGCCGCTTAATTAGATTCACAAGATGGTGATCAACCAAATCTTCAGCAACAAGAAACAGTTGGGAATTTAATAGAAGAAGAAATCGATAGAATAATTTTAAAAGATAATAACCAATTAGAAATTGTAAGTAATATAATGTTAACGCATCAACAAGAATCATTATTTATATTATATACTTTATTATCTGGTAAAAGACCTGGTGATGTACGTAGAAGAATGAGAAGTATGGGTATTATAAGAGTATAAAATAGGTTTGTTGATGGATTAGATTGGAATATAAACCCTAAAACTTAATGTCGTACAGAAGATATTTTAAACTTAAATTTTCTTAGATTAATTCATTTCATATGTGATTCAATGGATTATAATACCTTAGCTAATTCATATAATCCGGATGAAGATTATGAAGGTGATGATAATGAAGGTGATGGTGAAGGTGATGGTGATAGAAAGGGTTATGAACGTAAAGAAGAAGGTGAAGATGAATATGGACGTGCTGGACTTGGTGGTAAACTGATTAAATAATTTAAAAGAAGAGAAAATGATAGGTTCAAAGGTAGAAATGGTATACAGCTATTTACAAAAAGTGAAAGAAATATTATTGAAATGATTGATGATGGTGAGTGGAGTAAAGAATATGTTATAAGACGTGTTGGTATTTCTGGTAGATCTTTATTAGCTGATAGAGATTTATCATCATTAATAAAACAAAATCATTATAATATTGTAGGTTCTTCATCATTTTCTTATTATTCTGCTTCAATTAATGGTGGTATTCGTGGTATTGGTAGTAATGGTGATATAGATTTAGCTAGATCTCCCATTATTGATATTGGTGTTAGATTGTTTGATTTATTAATGATTATAATCAATATTGATGATGATGATGATGATGATGATAGTAATGTGGATGAAATGACTGAAATATTGCATTTTTGTACAATTAGAAAGGAATGTGCTATTTCCGCTTGCCGTTCTGTAGAAAATGATGTTACTGGTAATGACGGTGTTGTATGGGATGCAGATGGTCCTGAAATATCAGATAATGGAAAAGATGATATGAATTTAAATTGACTAAGAAATGTTCAAAAAGATGTCAACACTATCATCATTACCTATACCTGTAAAATTAGAAATATTACATAATAATAACAAAAGGTATAAAATAAAGAGAAGAAAAACAAATATGAATCATGAAAGAGGTTTACTGATGAAAATAGTAAATGTATTACTGAAAACAAATGGTAGAGATGATACAAGTATAGGAAGAAGATATTTATCATCAGAATGTGTTGAAACATTTCAAAAGGGTGCAACGATATCAGGAAAAACATTTATAGGTAGACAAGGATTATTATTACGTTTAATTAAGGAATTATGTTATAGTTGTAAATTAACAAGTATGATGAATCAATTTAGACACACTAATTTTGATTTATTAGGAAATTTAATCAATTGGAATCGTGAATTATTTAATGTTACGAACGAAATTTTACAATCTAATCATAGATTACTTAGTGGGTTATGAGATACTATATCAGAACGATTAATTGATTCTGTGGTGTACATATTGGGAGATATTATTTTTCCCTGTTCTCATTGGCCGTGGTGTACCAATTGAATTTTTTAGAGATGATTTCATGCAGCTTCCACCAGACGGTTTCACATTTAAAAACATGTAAAACGGGGAAGTGGGAAGCGAGAAAGGATAAAACAACACAGGTCACCTTAGACCGTTTTCTGTTTTCTGTTTGTCCTGTGATTTTTTAATCGTTCTAAATAATACACCAAAATGTTACTCTCGTGTAGGGCCGATTCAACTCGCGTATTTAAGGGAGACTCGAATGTTAGGCGTTTCTTCTTCTACTTCTAAAATGCCATTATACGAGGCAAAAAGGATGAGGATAAAGCCTCCGAGTTGGTTGACAACCTCGACAGCGCTGCGTTCAATTTATTCTACCACAACTTCTCCGCTAATGGTGAGATGAAACCCCAATCTTCAGATTTCGTCCAAATAAAGGAGGCCCTGATCGATCACTTTGGCGATAGTGAGGATACGCAAGATCTTATTCAGAATGAAATGACCGCGCTCCTTCAGGCCGATGATTTAATCGTTTCGCTGCGTCAAATGGATCGTTCGTTGGAAAAGGCCAAGTTTAATGATGAAGCGAGGTTTGATTTGCTCCGAACTTCAATAATGAAGATACCGGAGTTTGCGCATTTTGTTATCTTCAGAGGTTGTTCCGGCTTCCAGACGGCAAATCAATCCATCGTGGACTACCAGAAAGAGAAGGATGCGTTTCAAGCTTCCACTAGAGATGTTGCACTGACTAAGTTACTTGTTATGCCTAGACGCTCATATTTCAAATGTGGAAAACAAAGTTGACGCCCTCGCGGATCAACTGTCTAACCTGACTCTTACGATGAAAAAGACCTCACAAGTCGGGAGTAGTTCCAATATGGACTGAGATAGTACTTGCTCGTACTGTCGTAAGCCTGGTCTTTTTGAAAATAGATGCACTGAGAATCCCATCGAGATTCACGTTGAACGGAGTGCTACAAGATGAGACACTCAGAGGCAATATACTGGATTCGAATCGATAAGTCGCAGAGAAAGGCCGAGGAAGAGAAAACGAAATATGAGACAAATAATAATTCGAATGTCAGCATCATTATGGAGAATGAAGACATGTATCCAATTCTAGCGCTTAATCGGAATGTCGATGGACATCCCATGCCAAATTTCGCCCTCCCAGAGGGCCTGGTCCCCATGAATAACGTGGTCAATCCCGTTCCTGTTTCGTCATGCCCAAATAAGAGGTTTGGTCGAAAGAAGTGGAGTAGATCCACCAAGAAGTATGTATTGAAATAAGTTCGTAATTATGACGCATCTATAACACTCTCCAACGCCCACTGTCGGTTGACATTTGGACAATTGCTCCGAGGAGATTCTATTGAAGCCAAGAGAGATCTGAAAAGCATGTATCGTAAGAATTCGACCCGTCCAGCCCGCAATGCTAATTTTGGAGCTGATGCTGACAACCCCATTCGTATTTAAGTTCCGGAAGATGCTGCCGAGCATGCTCTCTGTTTAACACGTGTCAAAGTATACGGAACAGAGGCTTGGGCTCTGTTGGACTCGGTTTCGTCGCCGAATATTTTTAGCAAGAGACCGTCAAAGCTCTCTCTCTGTGACCCCGATTGCAAGGAATAAAGGTATTACCGTTGCTAATGGTTCTCATAGTTCGACGATGGGTTTGCTAAAATGTGTCCCTATTTCTTTTCATGGTGTGTTTGTTTCCCTAGGTTTTCTCGTTGTTAAGGGTGCGCCCTTCAACGTAATAATTGGTTTTCCAACTCTGAGAAGCCTCAGAGGCAAGTTGGATTATGGAGAAACTTTTGCTCGCTTTGACATTGGCGAGAAGAATGTAACGTTTCCATTAGAACCAGATTTCTCTAAGTATCGGCTGGCCAACAGCAAAACGGACAGTTCAGACATCACCTCTGATACGGAAATATTTCTAGAGTCTTCTTCGGAAGAAGAAGAGGATCAAGAAGGACCATTTGTTCTCACGGTTCGGGACGATGAACCCCAAGAATTTGATGATGATGACTCAGAACGTAATTACAACCTGGACATCATATGTGCGATGTTGAAACATTTGTCTGGTGAGTACTTGGGGAAAACTTGTGACTCCCTAAAGCAGTCGAATATTGTCGAATGGACCCTGGACGACCTAGACCAGCAGATGTGCCCATCAAACACTCGTTCTAGTTGGTAGATATTGAAACCATCCATATACTGTCTCGTCGTATGTCCCCGCCTCATAATTTCATTTTCTGCAATGAACTGCATAAGATGCTGGACGCTGGGGTAATCACACCTACGATATCACCGTAGGCATTTCCGTTGGTAATAGCCACGAAAAATGATGACAAGCCGAGGTTATGCGTGGAATATCATGGGTTGAATCAGAATATGAAAGCTGATCGTTGGCCATTCCTGAAGATTCAAGAGATATTCGATTATCTGGACAGTAGTTTCATGTTTTCAACTCTGGACTTGTTTTCTGGCTATTGGAAAGTATGCATGTCAGAATCCTGCAAGGATAAGGCGACTTTTGTTTGTCGGTTTGGAACTTTTCTGTTTGAGATCATCCCATTTGGCCTCATGAATGCCCATTCTACCTTTCAGCGAATGATGGACATCATCTTTGCCGATATTCCGTTTGTTCGGGTTTATGTCGATGATGTCGCGGTGTTCTCCAAGTTAAAAGAAGAAAATTTCGATCATCTCCTACAAGTCTTTCAGCTGATTTCAAAATATAGTCTGAAGCTGAAGATCACAAAAAGTTCGTTGGTCCAGCCCAAGGTGTAATTACTCGGACATGTCGTGGGCGCGATGGATGTTTCTGGCCTCCCTTCTGAAATTGAGGCCGTTCAAATGGATAAAGTACTAACTACCGCGACCTTATTGCGTAGCTTCTTGAGTCTGGCGGGATATTATCGTCGTTTTGTCAAATAACTTGCAGATACATGAGCAGCTTTGCATGCGCAAACTTCGAAGAAAGGCCTCATTGAAT